>JAMRYI010001436.1:0-25414 GCA_029231635.1 Ditylenchus weischeri | reverse complement strand
TTTTCGTTGTTGATTTTGTCTGCTGTTTTTGTTGATGTTTCAATAAATGTTAATATGCATGTTTGGTGTCATTCGATTGCCTATGGTGTCCTCTCTATCGAATAAAAAAGATCTCATCAAAACATAATAAATTCAAAAAGTTATGAGCAAAACAAAAAGTCCGACAAGGATGGCGAACCCTGTATATCAATCGACTTCTCAATATTTGTATCCAGCAACAAAATGTTTTTGGCTAGAGTATTCATCTTCTCTATTCTACTCAATCATTTCTCAGTTCCGATCGTCGCAAATCCTTTATTCATTGCATCTGTGGTTGCTGCTTCTTTGCTGCAATTAGACTACCAAAAAGAAAATACTGTGCTGGATGAGCTAAAGAATTTGGTGGATGAATTAAAAGTGACCGAGTGTGAGCTACTGGAGCTTATTCAATCTCTGGAGCAGACCGTCCAAGAACTTAGATCAAAAAGTGGCTCATATCGAAACAAACGTGCAGTTCCTGTGGTTTTGATCCCAATTTTGGCGAAAACTGCAGCATTGCTGTAAGTTTAAGAACCTTTAAAATTATTTTCGCAACATCTTTACCTATGAAAATTCAACCAAAAAGCCATACCTAATATTTATTGCCGAAATTTGTCTAAGTAATGACAAAACAAATATAAATGAACTTTTTCGCAATGGAAAATGCACACCGAGGTACTTATTGGGTTGGGGTCACACCTCATATTTTTGGTGTATGATCAATTTTGGTCGAAAACCGTAATGCGCGCACATTGAACACCGTAATACAGGTTGTTAATGTTTTAAATAAGTTGTCGGTTTGTTGTTTGGAAGCAAGTATCTGAATATTATGTGTGCGAAAAGTGATATTGATTGATAGAATTGAGGAACTATTGAATAAAATTAATATGTGTCGCTGTTTTGTAAAAAAATATGAGGTGTGACCCCAACCCAATAAGTTACCACACCGATTTAGACTAATAGAGCAAAACAAATAGAGAATGGAAGCAGGGTGACCATTTTTTTTTGAGTTGGTCACCCTGGGTGGAAGTGCTATTCTTATCTCGACTAAAATTCGAATGAAATACCTGACGAAAAAATGGGTTTGAAATTCAAACTTTGATTAAACTTAAACTGTTACCGAAAACAGAACTTCATTGCGTTTACCGACCTCCTAATTACTCACCAATAAAACAAAAAATTTTATTAACTTTGTCTTCTGATAATACACTGTTTTGTGGCGATTTTAATTTGCCGAAAATCGACTGGTCTTGAATGAAAATTGAAAATGATGAAGCCTCAGCTTTACTTTTAAATTGTATAACTCAAAATGGTTTTACGCAACACATTCTTAGTCCTACAAGAGATAAAACAGCTCTTGATCTAGTAAGAAGTAAGAAAACGCTATAAACGGTGGGTTTATATTTGAGAAAATACGGTATTGCTGGTACTTATACGGTTCCCCCCCATATCGAAATTTTTTCAAAAACAGGTTTTAACCATTTCTAAGCAATTCTTACACGCTAAAACCGATAAAAACGTTGTTTCCGACCACTTTCCATCAAAAATTTTGACTTTTTTAGATTTTCTACCTGCCTGCCTTCGGCAGGCAACCTACTTCAATAGGAAGCCCTTTTGAGGGTACATGGTCCGGGCCAAGGGCTGACCCTTTATATATCAAGAAATATATATCTATATCTCTTGAAAAAAGAGCTGCCTGCTTGCAATGTAGAAGGGGTATATAAAAGATTAAAATTAACATTGCAAGGCTAGGGAAAATACTACATTGCTGCTACTATTGTGAAATTTTGTTCTTTTGTTAGGGCTTGGAATAATATGCAAATAATTTAACTGAATTTTTATAAGCATTTTTACATTTATATTTCAGTGGTTTTTATTGGTTAAATTTCCTTGATATATTCCTTGATATATAAAGGGTCAGCCCTTGGCCCGGACCATGTACTCCCAAAAGTGCCGAAGGCAGGCAACCTACTTCAATAGGAACCTACTTCAATAGGAACCTACTTCAATACAACCTACTTCAATCAAGAAAAACTAAAAACCCCTTAATGCATCTAGAGTCATTTTCGAGTGATTTGTGTCTAAGGTATGTGGGTGTGCGCATCTCAACTCCATGCCCCCAAGCCCCCTGCGCCCCCGAAGGGGGTCGGTTACTCACTTACCTTGAACATGATTCGAGAGTACTCTGATCAAAAAATGCATATAGAGGTTCTTTTTGCCATGATGTGGTGTCTCTTCAATGTGAAGCAGAGTCAATTTTCTCAAATCGGTAAACTAAATAGCTCTTACCTGGAATTTTCCGTGTTCGAACTTAGAGCTGGTATCGATCCACTTCAATTTGATCTGCTCTTGTTGATTTCTGTTTTGTGAGGGTAGCACTTCCGACCAGCCTGAGCCACGAGAAAGGATGCCACGCTTATGCACAAGCTACCTAAAATAACAGGACAATAAGTTTTAGACATATAATTCGAGTATTGTGTGTATATAGGGTATATACTGATGGCGTCGAAATTCATACAAATCTATCAAATAAAAACCTGTTTAAGTGGCAAGAAAAGTATTTATTCAAACTTTCATACAATAAATAAACTTTTTACTGCTTTGTAAATAATACTAAAAAAAGGGCTTGAGTATAAATTAAACCAACCTCCCCCCCCCCACGTAGAAGGGTCAAATGGAGGACAAAGCCTCATATTTGTGTTTCTCGACCTCGATTTCATGAAAAAGCCACGTGTTTTTTGAATTCTGAAAAAAAAATTCGAACCACAGGGAAGAAGGTATTTAGTCAAAACTTCATAATTCAAATTAGCGCGTTTTGAATTTTAGATTCAATACTGGGGTTTACCGTATATAGAAACTCTGGTATGCATATTTTTTCATGCATCCTGAGTCACTTTCGAGTGTTTTGTTTCTGAGGTGTGTGGGTGTGCTCGTCTTAACTTCAAGCCCCCAAACCCCTTGCGCCCCCGAAGGTGGAGCAAGGGGCTTGCGCACACATTTCCTTTAGACATAATTCTGAGAAAGACTTTTGATCATAAAATGCATATAGAGTCTGTTTTTGCCACGTCCCATGTTGAAAAACATGGTAAGGCAGCCAAAAAATACGACCATCTATTTTTTATCATTTTGCCATAAAAGTGGCCTCTTTGTTCCCTTCCAATATAGCCCTTATTCCTTTCGAAAATTCAAAAAGCGCCAATTTAAATTATAAAAATATCTCAAAATTTTAAAAAGACGTGGCTTTCTCATTAAATTGGAGTTGAGAAACACGAATATGAGGTTATCTTTTCTATCTGACCCTTCTGCGTGGGGGGAGGTGTTTTACACTGCAACCGAAAAAAGAAATTAAAAATTGTCTTTGTGCTCTTTGGATCAGTCAGTATCAAGCTTTCCGACGTTTAAAAACTGGTTCAGGTCCATGTTCACATACAATTCTTCAAAGCTGTTAACGAAATTTTGTAAAATCGTAAAATATAGTTTTCCATAATTCACTGCGTTAGCGGAATTGAGGTGAATAAATGGATCTTCTATATAAATAGGTGCATGATGCTCCTGTAAATTTTACACATTTAGAAGAAAAAACTTTGTTTAAATTGTAGCTCCATACATTTTTAATATTAAAGTACCATGAAACTTGATTAGCACAGCGATTTTTAAAGTTTGAATTTGCGCGGGACGAATCTAATTTAATCAAAATACGACCATCTATTGAACGAATGTTTTCAAAAAAAATTTTGTGTGTATTTTAAGTTTGTATTTCATTTGGTAGTCAATATACCGTATGGACGAAATTTTAGTCACGCTTTATTTTGTTCATAACTTTTTAAATTTGCGTTGTTTTCAAACAATCTTTTTTTTCAAAGCTGAGGTTCTAGGCAATCAAATGACACTTCATTTGTATCGTTATCGCTGTTGACAAATGGAAATTTTTTAAGTTGAAAATTTCTTAATTTTGCCCTAATTTTAGGCAAAATGGACTAGACGATCGAGCAAAACATGACACTCTTTATTCAATTCCCAGCGTAACACCGAACAAGAGGCATAACAACAACTGAGATTCACACATTTTCATATCATTGCTCGACACTCCTTCCTTCCACTTCGATGCACTTTTGAAGACGACGCTGGTAGGCAATTATGGAACGATTGATCATAACCTGAGGAAGGTTGTTAATGCACTGCTGAATTCCTCCAAATTGGTTAGCTGAAAAATTAAAAAGTTACGAAAAAAATAAAGCGTGACGAAAATTTGGTCCATACGGTACAGTCAACGCTCGATATAGTGACACCCCCTGGGGCCGGCCTCAGGGTGTCACTATATTGGGATGTCACTGTATTGGGATGTCACTATATCGAGCGCCCTTAAACCATAAAAATCTCAGGGTGTCACTATATCGAGCGTTCATTGTTCAACAGGCCAAATGCAACTCAAATAAAGCATTTATTCATCAAACATCAATTAATAACAACAAAACACCAAATTTAACATTAAGCAATTAAATGACTGATATAAAATAAGCTGTGATAACTGGCTGCTTCTCTTTCTGCTGGCGATCTTCGTAGAGAGCATCATCAAGCGCATAGCTGTGACAAAGAATTGACGGATCATTAAAATTTCTTTCCACATATTGGCGAACCACTTGCAAGGCTCGTTGTGCTTCAAGACTGCTGATTGGCCTTTCCTCGAATACTTCTTCGACTTCTGATTCATCTTCTTCGTCAAGCACTTCTTCAGGTGCATATTTCTCCAGAATTTCATTTAGCGTTAATACACCACCTTAATTTTGTGTCAGAAAATATTAACTTACAAAGCAACCTGTAATAACTCCATCATCGACACCAACGTAATCTTCCAGTGTAGTGTTGTCTTCCACTTCACCATCAAGCTCCAGTTTCTTCCAGACTTCGACGAGATTATGCATTGACTCATCATAGGTTTCATCTCCGTTTTCTAGCAATGTGAGATCTTCAACATCCTTAAAAAAGTGTTGTATTTTACACAAAAAACAACTTTACCTCTTGGATAACAAATGCTGCGTGATGGAAACAGTTCTTCACAGTTGTGCCATTCACTTCATTCATGCTCGTTGGAGTAAATGCAATGCTGCCAGCAAATTGATCTTGTAACCCCGCTTTTCTTCAATAGCCTTGACACGATCTCGGAGCAAAAAACGTCGGTAATTGACCTTCAAGTTTTTGATTATGCCTTGATCCATCGGCTACAAACATTAAATATAATTTACAAAATAAATAAATAAATAAATACCTGTGATTTAGATGTTGTATTTGGAGGCAAGAACTTTACGGTGACATTTGAAAGAAGACCTTTGACCGAATGAGACGAGCAGTTGTCCAAGTAGAGTAAGACTTGTCGGTTTTCCTTCTTCATGCGTTTGTCGAAAACTTTCATCCATTCATTAAACAAATCACCTAAAATAGAGAAAGATTAATCGTTAGCGACAAAGCATAAATTACCCGTCATCCAAGCTTTCTTGTTGGCTTTGTAGTCGATCGGAATCTTCGCCTTTTTGAAACATCTCGGATTTGTCGACTTACCGACCAACAGAAGAGGAAGTTTTTCATTGCCCGACATGTTTGCTCCGACCAAGACAGTAATGCGTTCTTTGCTCTTTTTGCCGCCAGCGCATTTGTCTCCTAAAACGATAATAAATCGTTTAAGTGAAACTAAATGAAACCTTTGAAAGCCATCGTCTTGTTCGGAAGAAGTTGCCAAAAGAGTCCAGTTTCGTCAGCATTGAACACATCATCCGGCGCGAATTTGCTAATTTCATCGACCAATACCCGTTGCTGCCATTTGCCAAGAGATTCAATGTCGACCGCTCCAGCTTCTCCATGCTCAGACTTGAATTGAATTCCGAATCGATGCTTGCACTTCTGAAGCCATCCATCACTTGCGTTAAAGTCGACGATTCCCATGATTTGTGCAATCTCCAAAGCCTTTTCCTAAACGATAAAATAAAAAGAGAAGAGGCTAAAATTCTTACCTTTAAACAAATCCCCAGTCATAGGCACGTTTTCGTTTCTGACTTGCTTAAACCATTCTATTAGCGCATCTTCCATTGCCTCATACTTTCCAGTTTTCATTCGAGCTCGCTTTGCTTCATTTCCATCAGCGATTGCTTTCAGAATGACTTCTTTTTCTTTCAGAATTCTGATGATGCTTGGTCTTTTGTAGCCGAATTGACGAGCTAATTCAGTTTGATTTGATTCCTTTTCCGATGCATCGATGACCTTCTTCTTTTCTTCTAAAGTGAATGCACGACGCTTGACAGGAGTTCCCATTTTAGCAGCTAAAACAAAACCATAAATGAGATGCACAGAAAATTATGAAATTCACAAGTTCAAGTTTGACAATTTTTAACTGAACGAATTAACAAACTTACGAATGAGCGAATTAACGAAGTTTTGAATGAAGAGAAAACTAAACACGCGGAAAAATAAATGTTTAAGACGAAAAATATGATTTGAACTTTTTATTTCTTTCGTTTTTCAGAAGTGTCACTATAGCGAGCGTTGACTTTATTGATCGGGACGGTCCCAGGGTGTCACTATATTGGAAGTGTCACTGTATTGGGATGTCACTATATTGGGAGGTCAGTTCATTATGTTTAGTGAAAAAACCAACCAAATCGACCCCAGGGTGTCACTGTATTGGAAGTGTCACTATATCGAAGTGTCACTATATCGAGCGTTGACTGTAGAATGAAATCTTGCAATACATTAGAAGTTGCTTCAGTTGCCGATCTGGCAATGTCAAGCTATGTTGGGCTTGACTAGTCAACAGTTCAAAATTTTGAAAAATGTTAAATGCAAACAAAAAATAATGAGGTTGCTCCTGCACAAATTCTAGTTTCGCAAACGGCTGTGCTCATCAACTTTTATGGTCCCTTAACTTTAAAAGTTTTAATTAACCTTGATCTTTATATAGTATTCGAAATATGTCCGTCCTTTATATAGTCTTTTTCAAACAAAATCCAAAAGAACTACGTGAAACGTTGTAGCTCAGTATCTTGGCTATTGTATCATATCTCACAAAAACAAAAATTTTAGTCGAATGTTTATAACGGTTTTAGGATTTTAATCCGGAAAATCCGGACCATTGAAAATAAGGAACATGAAATACCGTATTTCTTCAAATTGCCGCACATGTGCGCTTATTTTTCAATCACCTGAAAATCGGAAATTTTCAAATTCGATCTAGAGATTTTCGGGTGCTTAACCAAGATCTGAAAAGTGGAATCGGTAGAGCTCGTGGGAGTTAAGAAAATGCATCAAACAGCTTAGCAAAATATTTACTCTGCTCCGAGATATAAGTCTTTAACGTTAGGGTGTGCGGTAATTAGAGACTGTGCAACAATTAGAAGAAATACGGTAATTGAAATGTTTGTCGTCTCGAGAGGAATTTGAAAATAGCACTTAATTTTGAATTTTTATAGCTTATATGAAAATCAAATACGCTTATCGCAATTCCGAACTCAGAGTTTCAGTAGTGTCTGCTAAAAAAATACCCAATACTTGAGCACATCAAATCCACTCATAACAAACCTGAACACCATAAATCACCGAAAATCAGCAAACCCAGGAATCATACCCAAGCCACCTGGAGAGTATCCTGCCAATATTATTACTAAACTACTTGGTGGGTACCTAACTATATGCACGATACTCCAAATGCTTGTAGGGTATCTCAACTGCCTGGAGGACACCCCAACCTTTCGGAGGGTATGCAAGCCACCTGAACGGTACCTTAATTGTCTAGAGGGCACCTAAACTAGCTGACTAACTAGGTGGGTCTCTCACATGATTGGAGGACAACCAACCTTCTAAAGAGTACGTCGATCGCTTGCACTCAAAATGTAGCCAATGAGTTCCTCAAAAAATGTATGAGAACAACTTCTAGGAACATAAAGCTTTTTGCCTTACAATACCTCTTTTATGAATTTCACAGTCTTGTCCGGTTTTTTTGTCCGCTACTGTATATTGCAACACTTTATTTACCCTTTTTCAGAATTAGGCCTTAGGCTCGAGGTAAGTCAGCGTATGTTGGCCAAAAATAAGAAATGTTTTGCGGACTTTTGGGGGAATCTGGGACTAATAATCATAATTAACTCATAGTTAGGATGAAAAAAAGGACACCTAACCGAACAATTTACATTTTACCTACACCGCTTTCGACTTTTACACTTTTTGTTCAATCTACAGCTTTTTCCATAAAAAATTTCAGGTTTGCTAAAAGCCGGTTAGGTCCACCCTGTATGCGTCCATGGATAGCGTAAGGCAAAAGCACGAAAAATTGTCTTAAAGGGGCATGCTTGTCGCCGATGGGAGTATTTTGAAAGGCGGGTACAGTCGCCTCTCAATATAACGAACTCTCAATGCAACGAACTCTCGATATAACGAACACTTTTTTCAGTTGGGTTGGATTAACCTAAAATAAGGCAAATGGCCCTCTTGATATAACGAACTCTCGATATAACGAACTCTCATAAAATAAAATAAATTGTTTTTGTTATAAATATCCGCCAAAATTCATTCAATGCTTTTCTCATTTTTATTTTGCTGCTTGGCGGCGTTTCTTGTCCACGTTTTTCGTATTCATTTTATATGTTTCAGATATCGAACATGAGCACTCCAAGCAAGAAGCGTCGTGTCATGTTTTGAAATTCTTTCTGCCAAACACTACTGTCGCATCTCAGCGACAGTGAGATTTAACTCTTTAACTTTGAATTTGTCCGAAGACAATATTTTTAGCCTATGGATCAAGGAATAATCGAGAACGTGAAGGTACACTACCGTTGGTTTCTTCTTCGTGCTCGACTCTCTGCAATGGAAAACAAGAAGATGTACAAAGTCGATCTGCTCCAAGGGCTTCATTTTCTTCGAAGGTCGTGGTATGCCGTCAAGTCGGAAACGTTGTCAAGATGCTTCAGAAAGGCAGGCTTAGGTAGAGGCTTTATTGTGTGAACAACATCTTATTGATTTAGGAAGTGCCAGAAGTGTAAGAAGAACACGAAAAAGACATCAATGAGCTCAACGAACTGCAGAAGAAACCGATGGCGATCTGCTGGCCTTCTTGGGCGCCGACAATGACCTGGCTACAAATCAACCGCTGACTTTGGAGGAAATCGCCGGAGCCAACTCTCAGGTGGAAGAACCGGAAATGGAAGAAGCTGATGCCAAAGCAATGGAAGTAGAAATCGTCGAAGAACAGCCGATCACTGCTCTGAATGCATTTAATGGTTTCAAAGTCTTTCAGCGATACATGGTATTTTTAGTCAAAATTTGAAAAATTTAAATTGGCGCCTTTTGAATTTTAAAGGGATTAAGGGCTGTATTGGAAGGGGTAGGGAATAAAAGGGGGCCACTGATCACGCAGGGCCCACTAACAAGAAGATGTTGAACATAGCTTTGAATACTGGGGCCTACCGCATAAATAAATTCTGGTATGCATGCTTTTTCATGCATCCAGAGTCACTTTCGAGTGATTTGTGTCTAAGGTATGTGGGTGTGCGCATCTCAACTCCAAGCCCCCAAGCCCCCAGATGCGCACTCACTTGCCTTAGACATGAAGATGTACTCTAGATCAAAAATGCATATAGAGTCTCTATTTGCTACGACCCAGTTGAGAGTTAGAGATGCGCGCACTCACTTGCCTTAGACATGATTCTGAGATGTACTCTAGATCAAAAATGCATATAGAGTCTCTATTTGTTTTCCCTTGTTGTTTTCCCTTAATACCTTTAAAGTTCAAAAAGCGCCAATTTAAATTTTTCAAAATTTGACTAAAAAACCCATGATACCTCTGTGATACCCCCCCCTGTGGTTCGAAAGTTTTTTTTTCTCGGAATTGAAAAACAGCCGGCTTTCTCATGATATCGGGGTCGAGAAACACGAATATGAAGTTATCTTCTCCATCCGAGCACTCTGCGTGGGGTGGGGGGATTCTATACTGCAACCGTGCGACGAGATCGATGAGTTTTTGGCCAAAGAGCACATAAAGAAAATGAAGCAGAATCAAATAACAAACTATTTTTGTCCAGCTGATTGATGTTTTACAGTTCCAACATCATTGTTTTCGTTACCATATTGAATTGTTTTTCCTTGCTAAATAAAGTGTCCGTCGAAAAACCTCTACATAACGCATATAAAATTGCAATGTGAAAAAAACCCTCCGTGTAACGAACCTCTTCATAACAAACCCTCTACATAACAAACGGTTTCAGCTGGTCACTTGAAATTCGTTATATCGAGGTTTGATTGTACTTGTTTGTTTGTTTGAATTTTATGTTGAATAAAAATGTTTTTTGTGAATACTCTTGATATAACGAACTCCCAGGAATTTTTGGTACAGAACTCTGGATATAACGAACCTCTTAGGCCGGTCCCAGGGGTTCGTTATATCGAGAGGCGACTGTACCAGGAAAATTCAAACGAGAATTGAACTGACACAATTTTGTGAAACTCGAAGAAAACTATGCTTCCAATGAAAAAGTAAAGTACGCAAAAGTACCTCTCAATCGTTGGAGTGTTAAAATTAGGCAGAAAACTTCCAAAAGCTAGATACTCTCTTTGTAAACTTGTACTTTTTTAATATTTAACTTACAATTGTACGAACTGGTTTTTGCTTAACTCTGACATATTCTTTTTGGAAACTAAAAATTGTGCATGAGTTATTTTGCAACGATACTTTTTAAAACATACTTGAATACATAGCCATAGTAGTGCAAGAAACCTAGCAGAAGTTCACCTAGCTCTTGGCTATTGTATGAAGGTTTCTTTTTTATGACCGGTAGTTTTTCATAAAACTTTGGATCTCGTACATCAGCACCAAACTCATACGGAAGCTTGTCTTGAAGATAAGGCAAAACCGGAGGATTAATGCCAGATTGCAAAAGTGAATAACCTAAAGTTACATTTAATTTGAGAAATTGATTGAACGAAAATATATCCAAAATTTTCTTCGTGTTACTTAAAATTTTTAAATTTTCGTAAATTCCAAATTTCCTCGAAGTCAAAAAAATTTTTGTTTAAAAAAGTTTATTTTGGATTATTTCAGGAGCTTTTTTAATTCTACGGTATTTATAAGAAAATAAAAAAAAATCTTGAGGGATTGCCATTGAAAACTGCCGCGAAAAATAAAGAAATGCGCGTACCCAACCAACACCACCACAATCCACCACTTCACTCACACCCCCCCCCCTCCCAGACTAAACAAGTGAAAACTTACCATAAGTGCCCACGAATATGATGACAATGAATTTTGAAAAAGAGTACTCATTTTGTGACGTTTGGCCCACTCTTTGACAACCAATACCAGAGGAGCTACACGGTCATCATCTATAATCAGATAAATTACAAAGGTATTGAAATTTGGTGCCATGTCATTTCGTCCAATATGTATGCATATCAGAGTTTCTTCATGGAGGTATCCACGTATCCCGTTCTGGTGGTCACCTTCGTCCCCCAAGGCAAACAGTCAAATTGCGTCGATATGCAGAAAATTAGGGTGGTGCGGTTATGGTTAATTTGGCCTTACCCGGTTTTCTTTTTAGCCGCGTTTTGGCGTACCCGGTTTTCGGACCAAAACCGGTCCGGCTAACCGATCGTGCACCAATAGGTTGAAGCAGTTTACTGTTCAGAAGACAGCTTAATTGCTTTGTTGAAAGAAAAAACAACATAAAAATTAAAAAAAACATGAGTCTCCACATGAAAGGCTTTCAGAACCTTACACAACTCCTTGACAACGATGAAATCTTCTTTGTTACGCGAATCCAGACTTGATGCGAGGCGCTTCAGCTCGGTCCAGTCACTTTGGGAGACATCTTGAGGTTTTCTACTCGTGTTTGCATCCATGAGCAACTCTTCGACTGTCAGCAACGCATTTTTGTTTTCGTAAAGAACAGCTAGCATCAAATAAGTTGTGTTCCACCGAGCTGGCACATCCTGAGAAAGTATAATAATATGTCCGTAAACAAAAAGTACACAAAACTACTAACCATTGGAATTCTTTTCTCGGTCAATCCCTCTGAGAGCTGGTATCTTATAAGAACATTGGACCATGAGTGCTCCCAACCCAACGACTAAGTAGTTGCAAAAAAAATTACAAGTTCTACTCAATAGAGTCTTATTCTTGAGCACACTTCACTTCCACTTTGAGCACGTAGATCCAGTGGCGGAGAATCTATTCCCTCAAACATAATGAACAATATGTGAAAACAGCTATCAAAAACAGATAAAAACTAACTTTTGAATCAACGACGACAAATTGTCTTGGTTTGTCTCCTTCCCAGTGAACACACTTGCTTCTTCAGCTCAATGCTTTTGAGAAAACGACGGGTGATGTATTCGCCCTTGGCGAAATCCTGAAACAGAAGAGCTCAATGTACCCTGACGGAACTATTGAAATTAAGACCTTGGAATCATGATCAGTAGATCGGCCAACGCAATACACATGGTCTTCAAAATTCACTGGACGATCAGAGTCGACCACGCAACGTATTTTGGCAAATTTATCAACCAAAGTTACTTACGTCACACTTAATTAAAAAAAAACTTACCCAATTTACGAGTAGCAAAATAAATGGCCACCGATCTGTTGAAACAGAATCGTCTACATCACCATTACCAGAAAAGCAAGGTAAAAAGTTTAAAAAAGCGGATTTTACCTACTTTCTTGTCTTGGCTATTTCTTTTGCGATCGACTGGGCACTGCTCGCTCCCATCAGAGTTGTTCTTGCTTCACAAGTTCTTAGACTGTTAGCTTGCTTGGTTTCCGCCTTCTTCTGCACTGCAGTAGCAGGTCTTGTTCAAACCGTTAGGCTTACCGAAAAATTTTCATGAAATACTTGACGGTAAAAAGCTACAAAACCACAGACTTTTTAGTAAAATTTGTATACCAGAAGATAGCCTAGCTGAAGCCTGCTGCCTTCTGACCGATTGATTAATTATTTCTTGATACCGGTCTTGCTTCTTGCCTCTTTTGTAGCTTGAATTCCAAGTCCTTATATGAGTTCTCAAATTATACCAAACTTAAATCCGTCAAAAAATCTAAAAAAGTCGTCATTTTTAAAGCGTTTCATGCACCAAAAGAAAACCCAGACATTCAGCTTCAAGAATAATTGAGCCTATTTTTGTAGAGATATTATTTTCGAAACTAGAGACCGTTTAAAGCAAACAAGTGGCATTTTTACGAGTAAAAATAGGGTTTTTGAGATTTTCCATCTAACTTTTCCAAAAGGCACCTTAAATTGCATTTTTCGCATACGTCCTCATTACGAAAATGTAGCAAATTTACTCCTCTATCGAGTCTCCGATTTTGTTTGAGAATAATTTGACAAAAAAACTTTTAGAGTCTTAATTTAGACAACCAGATAATGAAGAAATTTCAAAAAATTTCACAGAAATCAATTGTGATTTTGATAATCACTTTATTTTATGGACAACGAAGGGCATTTGAATACCCTTCGTTTAAGCAATATTTTGGTCATAAACATGCCAAAGCCAACAAAGAAAAAATCAGATCGGGCGTACGAAACAGAAAGACTCTATATCATTCGAATTTCGGGGAGTCGTGGACCGACAATGAGAATATCACAAACAATTTTCATGTTAATTACTTTCAATTTACAAATCCAACCAACATCAACCCCCTCCCCACCCCAACCGCAAGGTCAATTTTTCATTTTCAACTACAGTCAACCCTCGATTCAACGACATCACAAAAAGTTCGTTCCCACTTTGGGTTCGATACATTTTTTACATTTCCCACGAGCTCTACTGATTCCATTTTTTAGATTTTGGTTAAGAACCCAAAAGTCTCAAAATCGAATTCAAATTTTTCCAATTTTAGGAGGTTCGAAAATAAGCGGGCATGCGCGCTTATTAGAAAATACGGTAAGTTGTTTTGTGCCTTAATTTAACTTTTGACATGTACTTATTTTTATTTATCTTTACATTATTTCTTGTCATTGCAATAAAGTTACTCTTGGATCAGAAAAATTAAACGAGTAAAAACGGAAAATTGAACTTTTGGAAGAAGAGTGGGGGCAGGTAAATAAGTACTAAACTTTGCTTTACATTTAGTATAAACAAGAAGTAAATGAGTGTTGCGCACACTATGAGCATTGTCGACGGCCAAGTCAACAGACATGCCATTATATACCATTCTAAAAGTAAAAATCATGAAAAAATGCAAAGCTGTGCTAAACAAAAAAATTTGCACGTTTTCTATAAAATGCAATTCAATTCACGGAAATTTTAAAATCAAGGTAGAAAATAGATTAAATTTAAAACTAAAGCACGCATTCCTAGTGTTGAAAAACCACATTTCAGTAGAAATAGGTCGAATTTAAAATTGCCCACATCTCGAGACCCAACTTTAAAGTTGCAAGTATGTAAAAGTAAATTTACTCAGAATTGTCCCTTCTTTTGAATAAGCTCAAAACAAAAATCGAAAAATCGAGGGAACCAGAAGAGGTTTAATTTACATAAACGCCTTTTTAGCATAAGTTAAATTTTTGACTTTCAAAAAAAAATTGTAAGTAATAACGTTGCACATAGACCATCTTCAATTTTCTTGTGAAAATCTTTAGTGGTCTTATAGAAATATTCAAATTTAAAAAAATTACTCTAATAAACATATATTGTTAAAAATTACTTTAGTATGGGAACGCTAGCTGATGATAATTTTAGATCTTTAACAAGCGGCACGTTTTTCAATTTTTCTATAAGCAAATTGAGCAAGCGCTTTTGATGCTTTTTCTTGTTTTCCATTTCTCATTTGAGTACACTGATAATGTCTCGCTTTGAATTTTTGGCATCTCATCTGTTAAAAGAACATGAGTATCTATCTAAAAATACAAATTTAATAATTTTGGTTTTGAAATTTAGTTAGACATGAATGTTTGAATTAAGGTATCCAGCGTCAAATCTCAGAAGCTGATTTTTTGCTGTTGGCAACCGACTATTAGGCGAGGTCTATTATTACAAAAAAATTCACTTTTAACACGGGAAAGGCCGACCGGGACAACGGTTCACCTGGGGGGTTTTCGACCTGCTGAACACGAATTTCCCACTTCAGAAATTTTTAGATATCAAAATCCCCTCAAATGACCCCCATTTAGTTTTTGTGTCCCATTTTTGACACCATTTTTACTTTCCTATGGATTGTCATTTTGTTGGGAGCACGATATCTTATACTCATTAGAAAGCTCTGTTTCTGCGCTTTTCAACGCGCCATCATGCGCCACATATAGCTAAATATATGGCCACTAAATGCAAAAAGAAGCCGGGGACAGCGTTTCAAAAATCGACCTTCCGACGAAAATATGGGTCTATTTTCCACCAGAAATGTGTAACCGTGAAAAAAAGAACAGATTCGAATCAGCGCTAAAACTGCCGTCGGATAGTAATTTTGCACCATTTTTGTCTTAGAAAATATCGATATTAACGCCTAAACAGCAGGAGAAATATAACAATGAAGTATAATTCATATTTTTCAATATAATTTATACAAATACATAGCACAACATCAAACGTTAGGCAAAAACTTTGTTGACAAAGAAAATTGTTACGTTTAGAAGCCAGTGTTGACACACTGTCTTGCCATATGCTTCACATTGATGGCGGGTGTTGACCTTTTGGTTTGTGGGGCACAGCGCACATCTGCGGATGACACTAGGCTCCACGAATTTCGCTTGGCTCGAGTCAAATGTTGTGTTGCAGGGGAGCTGACACTTTCTCGCAGGTGAAGTGCTCTTGCAGTCCTGCAGTAGACTACTTGGTTGGCATCGTTGAGGCAAACGTGCCTGCCACATTTGGAAAAGATTTATTTATTGTAAACGAGATTATTGCTATATAAAACCTGGCAGTCCTTCTCATCCCGACTACGCTCCTTGCATATTGGGCAGCGAGTAGATCTCCTTGGGCTTTCTTTGCAAGATCGGCCTCCATCTTTGCTATCTCGCAGTATTTAGCAGTAAGATATTGGACGGGAACGGAGTTTATCTGTGGTTCCATCAGCTGTTTGGACAGGAAGTTCCTCCTCGTTCCCGTGTTTGCTTTGACCATGAGTGTGCAAAATTAACCTCTCAATTGTTTGTTATCCTCCACCGCTTAGCTTTTTGTAATTTTGTACCGATTTCGGGAGTAAATGAGGTGAGCGATAAGGAGCCAGACCCAGCAACAAATATTGAGTCGACAGAAACTCCTTGGAAACCGCTTATATACAAGGTTCAGCCACAATCAAAAAGCTATACAATAAAAATTTAGAAAAACTAAAGGGTATTATAACATACTGCTTTATCTCGTTTTCATTTGTAGGATCAAGTGGAGGTTCGCCTGAACCTTTGCGGTCAAACTTCTTTCTTAGAACGTCAAACTCCTCATTGGTGATTCACATTAAAGAATTGTTTATAATATTTTACTTGAAAATTTAGACTCACATTCGATAATCCCCACAGAAATAAAACAGCCAAACAGATCTGACTCGAGTCAGGATTTTGGGGCTCTTCAGGCAAGGGATTGTAGGGCGTAAATGTCTCAACTCTAGGTGGTGGATCGGCTGTCAGGTTCCTGCTGTCGATTCATATCCTCTCGACGACAGGCGGATTGCAAGTCCGGCAATGGAGATTCGTCGTCCTCAAAGTCAGAACATCATCATCATATTCAGCTTCAACATCACTTTGCTCATTGTCACTTGAGCCAGAAAACTCATAATCAGTCATGGCAATTAGCTAAAACAAAAATATACACAAACCCAAAAAAGAAAAGTAAATAAAACAAAACTGTTGGGAAGCAAGTGATTTTTTATCTTAGGGACCTCAAATCTTTTTTATTTTTGAAGTTTCACGTCAAAATCTTTTTGTTGCTGCAAAATGGCAATAAGCACTGGATGAAATGACTTTTTATTTTAAACGTAGCCGAAATTTCGAAATGTCCTTGTCTGAAAAAAATCTAAGAGCCCTGCATGAGCGTCTTTTTAAAACAGATGACTCTCTACAACGCACCCTCTACATAGCGTACTCTTCTCTATAACGTAAGTGAAAGTCGACTGTAAAGCAATATAGGGTATAAATATCTGAGCATGCGAAATATTCTTTTACAACCACTTTTTTATAACACTACCCAGAGCTGTCGAATTTGTTAGATTTGCATTGCACTGAACAATTAACTTTGAGGAATCGGCACACCCCATAGAACATGACCACAAAGCTAGCTCTTTGGGGTTCTCGTTTATGGAGGGTTGACTTTACAGCAATGCATACCTAACAGTATTTTTTAAATTTTTCGCAAAATAATGAGTTGTCTTCTTTTTCTAACAAAAAACAAAAAATCACCTTGTCATTTTGTTGTTAATTGAAGGTCAAGGTCGGATTTGTCGCTTCCAAGACCATTTTGTGAAGAACCAACTATGTGCAACACAGATTCTTAAATTTTTATAAGAAATTTGGCTCTATATGTGTTTGCACTGCTCCCCAAAAGTTTGCCTTGGTCTCCTTTTTTTCGCAGAAAGTTTTTTCTCTAAAAGTCCCAACAAACACTTATTCAAACATTTTTAATCATTTTTTCACAGAATTTTTTTTTGTGAAAAAAATTGTAAAAAATATTTTGCCTTCGTCATTCAAGCTGATTTTTTTGAAACTTGGGTAAGTCTGGGTAAGAATATTTTTTTTTGGCCTCTCGGATTTAGCCCTGTTTTCAGTCTTCTCGTGTCGCCGCTGCCCTACTCGCCTCATATTGCTCATTGGAAGGATGCCTACAATTATATGAAGCCGAACAAGTTGAAGCGTGGCAGTACTACGTTTTTTCGAAAGCTTCCGGAGTGTTGATAAAAGTACAGGGTGCGATTTTTTCGCACGTATTTGTTTTGGCCATAACTTTTTTGTTTTTCATGATTTTTTTAAAAAGAAAGCTGAGACTCTAGGCAACCGATGAAAGTATAAGAGCACATCATTTTTTGAGAACTGCCTGTTGTATAATTTATTGCTCAATTGTTGTAACAACAAGAACGGGGTACGTGGACACCTCCAAAATGCAGGAAAAGATAGAATTTGAACAAAGTTTTGTTGACTGGGGCCTACCGCATAAAAACTCTGGTATCATACATATTTTATGCATCAAGTCATAGACTCTTCCCAGCTCCAGTGACAAAAACGCAGTAAAGTACACAATAATATAAGGTGGTATACCTCGGTCCACCAAGCCAAAAGTCAAATTTTATTCAAAAAAATGTTTTACCAACAAATCTGCTTTTTATGTATAAAAGTACAAAACAGCTTTTTATCGTTTTCAGCATATAAAAATTACTTAAAAAACATTTAATCACTATCGTCACATGGGTAAAGGACCCGCCCCCAACCGAATAAGTTCCTTTAAATATTAAAAAAATTTGAAAAAATCAGATTGGGGACCAAGGCAAAAGTTTAATTTTTGCAAAAACAACAGGAGGACCAAGGCATTTTAACGCACTTGTGTGAACACATATAGAGCCAATTTCTTTTGTGAATTATTGTAGAGCGTGCTCAAATTTTTGTGAATCTGACTCCTTAGCTCTGAAGGCCAGAAAAGGTAGTACAACTGATAATTTAAAGTTCTATAAACATCCCGATACCCATATCACGATTTTTCATGACTTACTCTAGACCATAGGTCGTTTATATAATTTTCGTTGACCTTCAGCTGGCCAAATTCACAGCAAATTACAAAAATACGTGAAACTAAATTTTTTATATCGAAATCCACCGAGGTCACGATAATTCTCTTTTTGAAAACAGTACTAAATCTCAAATCAAGCTATTAGTTTTTGTTAAATGCTTTACCTTTAAAAGTTTCGTGAGCAGTATGAATTTTTTGGAAAATTTGATCTCTTAAATCTTTCTTTATTTTAAAAGTTTCAGGTTTCTGTGTTTCATCTTTGTGAAAATCGCGTATCTGCTGACTCAGCTAAAAAATATTAAATATAACAAAAAAAGTGTAAAAATATGCAATTAACGTTTGGTTTTGTTTTGTTTTCAAATTCAGCAAACCCTGCGCCAAATACCGTAGCTGAGTTTTCTTTAAGAATATTTTGAAGCGCTATGTCTAAAAATTTATCAGACTTGTTTAATCATTGCAATAAGCTGAAACTCACCGTCTATTTTTCGGCATTTTTTAACAACAAATGAAGGAAATAGTTTTTCTGTAAGCTTAGCACGCAAATCACTTTTAACTTCGTAAAGGTCTTAAAAATTGCATCATAATTTAATCAAAACACAATGCATGGTAGTTTAAAAGCAATGCGACATTTTTGGAAAAATGTGTTAAATTGGTGGGAGGGGGGTATGAAGCTATGAAGGAAATAGTCTGATACGAAATGAGCAATTTAAATTTTCTATTTTTAAAATGTCTTTTAAAGCCATATTTTGTTCACAATCCGGTGTTGTGGGGTCAGATAAACTTGTTTGGAATTAGAAATTAGATCAGCATCATGAATATCAGAATTACTGAATTTTTTCAAAAAATGCCCTATAACCGGAGATGGAAAAGAACCATCGAAAAAAGATTGATTGATTTTCTATAACATTTTAATTTTTAGGGATTTCTTGAAGAAATTTAGCAATCCTGATATTGATAATGCTAACATGCTATAACTTTTTATTATAAACAAGTTTGTATGATTCTGCAACACCGGCTGTCAAAAAATATATGGCTCTTAACGAAATTGAAAAAATAGAAAATTTAAATGTTTTTCGATTGTTTTTTTCCACATACGTTTCAGGGCATTTTTTCAAAATTAGCACTTCTGATTAGGGTTGTCGAGCCCTCGAAATTTTCGAGCCGTCGGCTCGAGGCTCGAAACATTGCAGCCTCAGCTCGAAGCTGAAAACTCGAATTTTTACAATTCCCATTGATTTTTCGAATTGCCGCTGAAAAATTTTCGCCGTAAATTTCGTACACATTCGTCGTCAACTTTCTTTCGTGCGCTATTCTTATCTCATCGCTGAATGCTTTATTATTTAGGTAACTATGCCAAGCAGCGTGTGAAATTCAAAAGTTGGTTTCGTCAAGAGGCAGTCTGCGCTTGCAGAGAAGAACTAAAGCGGTGCAACTTCTCATCTTTCGAGGCACTTAGAATCCACAAGGCACAAAGAAGCACTGAAGGGGAAAGAAACTGGTCCGAGCGCTCCAAAGATGGCCAAGGTGGAATCGATTGCTACGATTTTCAACCCTAACTACTCAAAACAGCAAAGCAAAACATTGACGAGTGATTTGACTGACTTTATTGTGGACAGCAATCTTCCTTTCTCCATCGCTGAGTCCCCGTTCTTGCGGCCTCTGATTAAACACAACTATGGTTTGGCCAAGGTACCTTGAACATGATGGTCTTCGTGTTATGCTGTTACTGGTTTCGGCTTCCGTCTCGCCACTATGTAACTTCAGAGGTTCCAGTAAAAGCAATCAAGTGTGTCAAAAATCTGCAGTCATTCGTCAAAGGACAGCAAACCTCCCTGACGTTAGATGAATTTTCGCACAAGGAGTACTCTCTTCTTCGGTAATTTTACTTTTACCATTTCTTCTCGCTAAAAGGTTTTTTTAGTATTACTGGCTCCTACTTGTCCGGAGTCTTCGAGTTTCGTTCACAGGCAGTGTTTCCATGATGTCGTTTTTTTGCGCATGATATGATAGTGATATGATATGGTTGAAAATTTTTCGCGTGATATGATAATGATATGATATGGCCGAAATTTTTCGAATGATATGATAGTGATATGATGTCGTCTCAAAAGTTTTCGTATGATATGATAGTGATGTGATAGCATTGAAAATTTTTCAGGTGATATGATAGTGATATCGGTGAAAAAATTAGTGTCAGTATTAGACTACAAAATGAGAAACCAATGAGACTGATTCATCTAAACAGAGAAACGGATTGAAATTTTCAGTTGATATGATAATGATATGATATTGGTTAAAAAATTTCGGATGATATGATAATGATGTGATAGCAGGAATTTTTTCGAGTGATATGATAATGATATGATATTGGTTGAAAAATTATGTCGATGCTTTCATCAGGGCAGAAAAAGCCCAACAGGACCTGTTCTCTCTTGAACAGTAAAACTATGCTTGTTTACAATTCTCACTTGATACGCATTTAATTTTTAAATAAAAATATGTTAATTTGAATATATATGTATTTACTACAATTTGTAAAAACTAAATAAATTTCAGTTCAAACTTGAGATTCGATGAGCAATAATTTGAGTGAACAGCGACTCCGCTGAGCGGAGGCAGTGGCTGTGGCGCTAGTCAAATTCTATATATATCTTTCCGCAAATAATTAATTCGGCGGCGGTGGCGCCGCCGAATTTCTTTTATTTCAGCGCCGGCGGCGCTGACGGCAGCGCCAAATCGGCGGCGCGGCGTGGTTTTTAAAGCCCGGCGGCGCCGCCAAGCGCCAGCGGCCTTCCGCCGCCGGCGGCGTCGCTGGCGGCGGCGCTGTTTTTTTCGAGCGTCCAACTGCGCATCTGTGCTGCAGCACAAGTATGATTTGCTGAAGTACGCCGAACAACATCCAAAGTGTACTGTCGCCAAGCACATCAAATGTCTTTCTGAAGCTGATTTCGATGAGATTGTGGATCTGCTAGATGTGCCAAACCATTTAATGATCTTACGAAAATGGTTGGTCTTTTTTCTATGCTTCATTGGTGAAGAAAAAGTGTTAGCGTCTTTTCAAAATGCTCCTCTTTCGTGCTATCCGTTTTTGTGTAGGAAGTTATCCGAGCATTTGGACAATCTTCACGATGTCTTTTCAATAAATCTGAACGAAAGTCTGGAAGCCAGAACAAGAGAGATTCTTCGTCAATCGGAAGTGGGATATGCCGCTTTTCTTGACACGCATCTTTGTTACAAGTTTGTTCTTGCTTTTGGTATTGATATTTGGAAGTGAATTGATGGTTAGAACAGCTGTCATGCCGAAGCATAAGTAGAGTTCATTCAAGAGGTAATTTTCTTTCTCATGCCAAACAATGAAGGTCGGCCTGAAAGTGCCGTTCAATCAGCTCCGGTCCAGCTGATGCCAAGGGCTGTACGCGAATTCACCCACACCGGGTTCACCCACCGAATTCACCCACACCGAATTCACCCACACAATTCACCCGCAAGAATTCACCCACGGAATTCACACACACAAATTGGTAAAATATCAACCCGCGAAGGATTTAACTCGCGAAGGTCAACTCGCGAAGGGTTCAACTCGCGAAGGTCAACTCGCGAAGGGTTCAACTCGCGAAGGTCAACTCGCGAAGGGTTCAACTCTTTCAAGAATTTGCCCTTATATATATATAAAATAATTATCGTAAAGTATTGTTTCGTATTTTCTATCTTCGCTCTTCTTTTCGGATCATTTGACAATAAGTGACTTCCGCTATCCTAAATAAATTTTATTTCTCTTGAGATCGCTAACCAAATGGAATTCATACACTCACAGCGCATTGGAAACAAAAGGATGGCCCTCACAAGCTACGAGGAGGACGCATCGAAATTTTGAGGCGGTTAGCAACTATCATTAGATTGGTTTGTTTATTGGCATGAATTATTATCTTTTAGGTCGATACTCCTTTCAAGATGGATGCGCAATCCGTGATGATCAGGTATACTTCGACGATGTTCGGGGAGCTTGACGACGTAGCGATTGAATGATTCTTCACCAACATTTTTCCAACTTCGTTGTTACTCCATTTCTCGTTACTATTTGATCTATTGTTTAGTGGTCTTCCAACATCCTTGTTAACATAAAAACCTTTGTTCAAAGAACTCGTGTTCATTTCAACATTGTTGTCAAATTTATTTAATTTTTCCAACATCCTTGTCGAATCTATTTCACTTTCCAACATCCTTGTTATAATTTAACGGTCATTAAAACGGGTTGAAATCTCTTTGTGCTTACCATGAGAGGTGTGTTCACAACACGGTAAGTGCTACAGGAAAATTTTCTGCGAAAAACCTCACTTTAAGTTTATACTGTGTAATTTGGTGAATAAACCTTTGATAAACCGTCACACTCGATAGACCGTCGTCCCAAGGCCGTCACCATGGTTACTACTCATTTGGGCAAAACTCATTTTGGCCTCATTTGGGCCACTCATTTTTGGCCCGTAGGTAAATATTGGATTTTTGTCGTTTTTGTTTTCTGCACTAATTAGACTATTCTAAAGATGGTTTGACAGGGCGTTAAGCGAATTGATCCACACTAGAGACAGAAAAAGGCCTTCAGGGTGGGTTTTGTGTCAGGGTTTATTTCAAAATTTTTTTACTTTTTCGGGTATCAAAACCTGGTGTATGGACTAATTCGGGCCGCTGAAGATGGTTTGATAGTAGTAAAATAAGGTTATGTATGGTATTTTTTGAGTATTGGGAAATAATTGATTTCACCAAAACTCGATTTTGCCAAAATTCAAAAAATACTTAACAAAACGGTATTTTATTACTATCAAACCATCTTCAGCATGCCCGAATTAGTCCGTAAAACAGGTTTTGGAAACCGAAAAGTAAAAAAAAATTTTTTTTTGATCAGTGGACGACCACCTACCACTACCTAGACACCTCCACCTGAGTACCGATACCTGGTCAGGGCCTTTGTACTACCACTTGAGTACCACTTTCTCGGTACTACCTACTACCACCTGAACATACTACCACCTGAATACCCTACGGGATACGAAACTACTTAAAGGATACGTAATGTTTAAAAATCCAATATTTACCTACGGGACCCAATAGGTGGGGCCCAAATGAATGGGAGCCCAAATGAGCTTTGCCCAAATGAGTGTCAACGGTCACCTTTGGTAAAACTACAGTCAAAATTTGAAAAGCCGAAAGGTTTGATATCTTTTTGAGGCGGCTAGCAAAAACAATAAGAGCAAAAAATCTATAAAGGCAGCCATTCGAATCCATCAGCATCTTTTTGTTCTTTTCCGTCATTAGTAGTTCGAAACTCATCCTTGCACTGAAACACAACAAAAATCAATGTAATCAAGATAAACGAAAAGAACAATGAAAAACAGCACAAATGGTGAACAAGTAATGCAGCACACAAAAAACACAACTCGTAGAAAGAAAAACAAAATTTGCGTGTGTGGGTGAATTCGTGTGTGGGTGAATTCGGTGTGGGTGAATTCGTGTGTGGGTGAATTCGTGTGGGTAATTCGGTGTGGGTGAATTCGGTGTGGGTGAATTCGGTGTGGGTGAATTCGGTGTGGGTGAATTCGGTGCCGCCCGATGCCAAGTGATTTCTGGGACAAAGAGGAAGAGAACTGTGTGCAGTAAGTTTTGGAAGGAGTGAACATTCTGACGGTTTGTTCACTTTGGTTATTGAGGTTACCCTGCATGAGTTTCAAGATGAAGTGAGCCGCTATTTGAACGAGAAAAAACTTCTTCTTCCTTGGCCAGATGCTCCTGGGCATGACGAAATGTATCAGTGGTGGGCAAACAATGGAGTGCGCTTTCCGAATCTGGCAGTTTTGGCTCGCAAGTACCTGGCAATCTCGTTATCCAGCGTGGCGTCTGAGCGATGTTTCTGGCTAGCCTTCTTTTTGCTAACTCTCTCAGGTCTCGTTTGGGAAAGCAGACGGCGGATAACCTACTCATTATCAAGGCCCAATTGGCGGATCAAATCTTGAAAGAAGCAGCTGATAAAAACGAAAAAGAACCAGAAGAATTTGTTATTTAAAGAAATCGCTTAAATATTGTGTTTTGGTTTTGTTCAATAAAATCCTAACATACGCTGGCCTGCCCCTAAAAACACACACTGAACTTCTAAAATTTCAAGGGGTTGGCTCGAGGGTCGATGCTCGAAAAAAAGTCGAGCTTCGAGCCGAAAGGTCGATTTCGAGCTCTCGGCTCTACAACCCTAATTCTGATACTGATGATGCTAATCTAGCTTTCAAACAGTTTATCTGACACCGCAACACTGGATTGTCAAAATGCGTACAAGCAATATGAATAAATTCAGTTATATTTATCAAAACAGAAAAGCGCTCACTCAAACAAATTTCAAAAAATGCTGCTGTCCTTTCAAACAACCCTGTGAAAAAACTCACCTGGAACTTTCTTCTTAAAATCTTTAAGGTTTTTGATATAAGCTTCTTTTAATTCTTGTAATTTTATTTGGCATTTCGCAGAACCTTAATAAAAGCGTGCATGATTGAATTAAAAAAAAACTTTGTCTAAGTTGAACTATCTCTTCATGCTTGTTTTTTCTTCTGGTGCCTACTCTTTTATTTTTTTTCGAAGTTTTTGAGTTATCTAAAATTAAAACTAAATATTTTTTAAAAAGACTGTCATTAAGTTCACACAAAAATATTAATTGATTGCAGTCGAGTCTCGAATTATCGCA
>JAMRYI010001005.1:0-51782 GCA_029231635.1 Ditylenchus weischeri | reverse complement strand
GCAACTAAGAAAAATATATTTCGAGTTATATGTTAAAAGTGTTCGAGACTTTAACAGTTCTTCGTTAATTCCAACTCTTCTTCCTTCCGCATGCATTGTCATTCTGCAAAAGATTCTTTCAGCTGCACCAGACGAAGCAGGAATTATCAAGATATCGATAACTAACTTTTTTATTGGACCATCTGGCTGAAGTTTCTACTGCTTTAGAGAAAAAATTTAGTGTTTAAACCTCATTTGCCCAGAAGGTTGCTGCCTTTTTGCCCACTTTGAGTTAAGTGTTTGGTCAAATTTTGGAAAGCTGGGCCTCTGGCTCGGCGATATATTTCCTGGTTGTGTTACGTGGTTAAGTTTGATGCTTCATTTTTTTAAGATTTTCCGATTGTAATGTGTAGACGAACTTGCCCTTGCAGGGGTTGCTAGGTTTTGTTCATAACAACAAAACTACAGTTGAATCTCGGCTTAACGACATCAGCTCTGACACCCTGTCGGTTTAACGACACACGAAAAGTTGTTTCTCCAAGTGTCTTTCAAACCTTTTTCCCATTTTTAGTTTTTTGTCGTTAAATCGAGGTTCGACTGTATTTGCAAAAGGGAAGCTACGTAAAAGTTTGGATTTCACCGCCTATATAGTCAAAATATTCAGGCAGGTAAACATTATTAAGTTATGAACGCAAAAACAGGTTGCTTTTGTTGAATTTAAATAAAAAATATCCACTCTATACAATTATTTTATGAAATCAGTTTATTGCAAAAATTAAAAATATTCCTTTACTTACAACACCCGAGATTCCCAGGACGTCTCCGATCCAAGTACTGGTCGAGCACAACGTTGCTTGACATTGCCAGATCGGACGGGATGGCGTACTTTCAACGTGGTATGGTCGTAAGCCAGGAGAAGGGAGAAAGACTGAGTCATATATTCTCTTCTATGCTCTATTTCTGTGTCTATTTCTCATTGAATAACTAGGCGGCGCACACCATTTCTTCATTGCATCGCACTATAGAGAAAAAGGTGTTCCAAGCTAACTTTTTTGGTTTAATTACCCATATTTGAGGTACTTGAATGTTTCCGTCCAAAATAGTGGTGGAATAGAAAATTTTGGAAAGCATTGTCCTTCGAGGCAGTGCATAAAATTTGTGAAAATAGCAAAAATAATAATAATTTGGTCAATCGAAGTTAGACAATTATGTTTGTTAGAAAAAGGAGGAATAATTCGATTGTTATTCCAAAATTATTTTCTGACATGTACCGTATTTGCTCTAATAGAGCGACACCACAAGCTTTTTCTTCAAACACCTTTTTTAAATGAGGGGTGTCTATCAGAGTAAATAGGTTAGGAATAGTTGTTTGTAGTGTTTGCCCACTTTGAGTTAATTTTGGTGTGTCACAGAGTGATCAGTCTCTAATCTTGCGATAAGACAATAAACCCAACAAGCTGTTGAACAGCGAAAACTATGAGTAATCAAAAGTTCACTGTCAACTCGGTTCAATTAGAATCCTAAAAGGTATTCTATTAGAGCTGAACCTCTGCGGAGTGTTTGGTCAAATTTTGGAAAGCTTGGCCTCTGGCTCGGTGATATATTCTGTGGTTGTGCATTTAGGGGGGATGCACTTGGGTCATTTTTGTATATATTTTTTTATTGTTTTTATGTTATTGTCTTGAAGGGAAAGTCATTATTTTGAACTTTTTTTCACCAAAATTTGAATTTTAGCCATTAGATATCAAGGTAAATTACTGTTTTTAGAGTATTGTCCACCTGTATGCTACCCAAACGACCCTCCACTTATCAGTTAGGTATTTTAAACTTTTTAAACTACCTAGGCCACTTGGATAGTGCCCAAGGCATGTGAATAGTATCCAAACCTTTTTGATGGGCAATTTTGATAAGCTTAAACAGCTTTTATTGTACCTAGATCACTCGAAGGGTTCCCAAAACGCAAAACTCGACAAGTAAATATTTTTCATATTCAAGTTCAAAAGTTATTCGAATAGGGCAAACAAATCAAACAAAGAAACGAAATTCGAAAATATAACAACAATTTTACATTTATTTGATTCAAAATTGAGCTACGTTGAAATGTTTTTCAAACAAACCCATGCAATTTGTATGGCAGGTGCTCCTGTAGTCTAAAATAATTCACAATTTTAAGCGTTTTATTTAATTTTTTAGTTCACCAACCGCATCAACGTAGTATGTAACGAATTTGGGCACCTTTTCAGATTGGAAAAGGACGAAATTACAGTTATAGCGTTTGGCTGCCAGCAGAAGTTGAGCACTACTGCCCCATTCTCCGATTTTCAAATAAAGTTTTGCGTATTCTTCCACGCCATTTGAGCCACCGAAACATTTGACCCAAGATTGATCCTTGTTATCAACAAGAAATTTCATCAACTCTTGTCGGACGCGTTGGTGCCACTTCTCATCCTTGTAAACAATGAACGCTAGGGACCTGAGCAAAAAAGGTATGCAATAACGATAAATAAATACTGTGGATGGTGAGAATACCTGTAGAAGCAATTCCCATCTCCCTTGATTAAATATGTTTTTATTGGATCATCACTCGCTCTTTCAAAATTTCAGGTTTGTGATCCACTCGAGTATTGCAATGCTGTAACTGTACACGAATGAAAAATTAATTTCAGCTATAAAAATATTACTTCCGGGCTTTCGCCACCTGGGGCTTGAGCAACTTCTGTGACGTCTTCTTCATTGTCAGTGAGCGGAGGTATCGCATTTTCATCTTCGATTCCTGTCTCACTAAAGATTCGCTTTCCGAAAATACAAAATGTCAAACTTTAAAAGTTATGAAGTGGTACTTTGAGAGAAGAATTTTTGAACCAGTTGCTTCGGCAAGTTTTTTCATCACAAGCAGAAGAATTTCATCTGTAGGTTCATAATCTTCACCGATTGAGGAATTGAGTGCTGTGTTACCAGGATTGAGTGCTGGGTGTATACCAGAATGCTTGCCGACGCCTGAGTGCTGGGTGCATACCAGAATTGAGTGCTGGGTGCATACAGAATTGAGTGCTGGGTATACCAGAATTGAGTGCTGGGTGTATTGAGTGCTGGAGTGTATGGGTTATACCAGACCAGTGCTGGGTGTATACCAGAATTGAGTGCTGGGTGCATACCAGAATTGAGTGCTGGGTGCATACCAGAATTGAGTGCTGGGTGTATACCAGAATTGAGTGCTGGGTGTATACCAGAATTGAGTGCTGGGTGTATACCAGGATTGAGTGCTGGGTGTATACTAGAATTGAGTGCTGGGTGTATACCAGGATTGAGTGCTGGGTGTATACCAGAATTGAGTGCTGGGTGTATACCAGAATTGAGTGCTGGGTGTATACCAGGATTGAGTGCTGGGTGTATACCAGAATTGTACCAAAAACTTAATGACTGAATCATGTAATGAGAACACGAAACTTTAAAATTGTGCCAAAAAGACAACAGGGGAGACCAAGGCAGAAACGAACGAACTTATGACACAACCTAATATTTTAAATTATTGTGCATATGCATTTCCTGTATCACTATCTTTTTCTTTCTAGTACAGGGTGTTTCAAATTTTTCTGACACTTTTAAGCGGTCATAACTTTTTTTAAGGCCGTTTTTTGAATTTCTGTGAACGCAGATCGACTCAGTTTTTGATGACATTTTTTTAGGTAAGGTAAGGTCAAAACCGCGATTTTTGCTTGGTCCCTCATGCTGTTTGGCTCCCTGGTCTGTAGGTGGCCTTTATATGGGTAAGGCCGAAAAAAGGGGGACAAAAATCGTGTTTTTCACATTATATACCAAAAAAATTGTCATCAAAAATGAGTCGATCTGCGTTCACATAAATTCAAAAAACGGCCTTTAAAAAAAGTTATGACCGCTTAAAAATGTCAGAAAATTTTGAAACAGCATGTAGATTTCGGTGTGGTAAAAGGATTCAAGCCAGGGTTGAATTGAGTGGTGGGGCAATGGAGCACTTACACTATACGCCACCCACTCGATTATATAATACGCCACCCACTCGATTACACTATACGCCACCCAATCGAATTTTATTCAATTTATAGCGATAAACAATAATAGCAATACACAAATTACCATTAGATACACTATTACACTATTTTCTACACTATTACACTATATAACAATAAACAATAGTTTCTTTGGCGTATAGTGTAATCGAGTGGGTGGCGTATAATATAATCGAGTGGGTGGCGTATAGTGTAATCGAGTGGGTGGCGTATAGTGTAATCGAGTGGGTGGCGTATAGTGTAGTTTAGCCGGGGCAATAGTTGAACTTACCCTCAGAAGGGGTAAAATCAACCAAAAGGGATAAAATTCAAACGAGAATTGTTTTATCCCTTTTTGTAAGTTTTATCTCCTTTTAATCAATTTTATGCTTATTTTTATACCTTTCTTATTTTTGCTGGTTCAGACCCTTTTACATATTTTTTCATTACCAAAACGATTGAGAATAATAGCAATCTTTTTTATAGCAAAATGTATCATATCATTCCTTTATAGCTGTCGATCCAATGATCCAAAATTATTGCAACGTGATTATAACCCAAGCATACCTACTGGCTTTATATGTTCATACACATCATTACCTCTGTTTCAGAAATGAGAATTTGGTCCAGTATTTGCTTTAAAAATTAGACTATTTAGGATTAAAATAGGTCCTAATAGTAGTATGGTCCTATTTTAGGACTATGGTCATATTTAGGCCTATTAGGATATAGTCCTATTTTAGGACTTTGTCCTATTAGGAAATTTATGATTTTTGATGGGTTTTTTAGTCATTTGTATGCATAACTGTTAAATAACATGTCTGATTCGTGCTCAGCATTTCTTCTAAAACAGCTGTTTTAGTTAGAACTCACTGTAGGGCCCAAATTCCACTCAAGACAAAAAACATTCAAATTAGAATTTTCAATTTTTTTGGAATTTGAAATTCCACAGTGTGTTGTGAATTTAACACGTAAATAACCACCTGTTACATTGGTTCATCTTGATGCAGTTTTTCACGTAAATCATTTTTGATAAAAAAAAAAGACCAGGAATGTCCATCAATGACCAGGCTGCCAGCATACTTCTTCAAACCTCTTAAAAAGAACGAAAACATAGCTTTAAAACATAGCTTTACCTGTCATCTAACACTTCTATCTGATGCAGTTTTTACGCTCTATCATGTGATATTTTTATTTCCTGAAAATGCTTTATAAATTTTAAGAAAATTACGAAAGCAAGCCACAACCACGTGAATTTTCTTCCAAAAGCCCCTGGTTTTCTGTGGGGGTCAAACTGTTTTGGCTTATATTTTGTTATATTTGCTTGTTGTCTGTGGAATTTTAAATTCCAAAAAAAATGAAAATTTTAATTTTAATGTTTTTTGTCTTGAGTGGAATTTGAGACTTACAGTGAGTTCTAATTAAAACAGCGGTTTCAGAAGCAAATCGACTATGCTATGCACGAATCCGACATGTAATTTAACAGTTATGCATACAAATGTCTGAAAGCCCACCAAAAATGTCAACAATGTCCTAATAGGACAGAGTCTTAAAGACAGAGTCTTAAAATAGGACTATGGTCCTAAATAGGACCATACTACTATCAGGACCTTTGTAGGACCATAAATAGTCCTGAATTGTCCTATATAGTCCAAATTCTCAACCCTGCTCTGTGGACACTTTTTAAATTTTTTATAACAGAACCAATAATTACTGACTGAGCAGAGAAAATATCATACAAAACTAATCCGAATCAAGAGTTGATTAGATGACGTGTGGTTCTTTAAATTTGCTTATTTTGTCAAAAGATATCAAGGGATTAAAAAATTTCGTCATTTGTAATAAATATAAATATATAATAAATAAACGGCTAGAGGAAACTTGTCAAAAGCGAAATTTGTACGGAGGACGGTACATTCACCGAAAAACTTTACTCAAATATCCACATTATTTGAAAAAATGGCCTTTCCGGATGAAAGAATTCATTCTTCTCTTCCCGTCTTGGACGACAGGTCCACAGAAAAAAAAACACAAACACCGGCTAGAAAATTTTTAAAATAAGATGGGATAATGGACAGTTGGTATCGTTAAAAAAGTTAGGACGGGTAGGTCAGCCAAATAAGCGCGAACCACAGACCATACGGTACATCCACCGAAAAAGTGAGAAAATACAGGGTGTTTCAAGAAATTCTAACACTTTTAAACGGCCATAACTTTTTTCTAGGGCGATTTTTTAAATCGCGTAAACGCAGATCGACTCAGAAAAAATATACAATTTTTTAGTATATAATGTAAAAAACTCAGTTTTCGCTTGGTCCCCGCTGTGGTTTCAGTCCTGGTCATGGGATGGATCGGGATGACCAGTGCCCAAACTACGTGGAGGACCAAGCGAAAATCGTGTTTTTACATCATATACTAAAAAATTGTATTTTTTTCTGAGTCGATCTGCGTTACAGAAGATTCGCCATAGAAAAAAGTTATGGCCGTTTAAAAGTGTTAGAATTTCTTGAAACATCTTGTACACTGGCTGAAGCGCCTTACAAAAGTTGAGTCACTTTTTTATTCTCAAAACCCAACCACCGAAAGTAATCATAAAAAAGAAGGAATGTATCCAAGTGAAAAAGTAACTTTATTGTGCTTTCAAACAACAGGGTATGCAATATTAAGTGCTGTTTTGAAGGGTTTCCCGTCTAGCTTCTTGGACGCTCCTTCTTGCCACGGAACAGAGCATTCAGCGACGTGTTCGCAACTTTGACGACCTTGAAACGAACACCGGGAATATCACCAACAGCATGGCTGAAATAGATCACATTAGAAGGGAAACTGAGCCGATAACATTTGGAAACAGCTACCCACTGCGACCGAACCCAGAGACCAGCACTTCGTCGTTTTCCTATAAAAAAACCACCGGTCAGAGCGATGTCACTCGCCAATAGTTAAAAAAGAGAGCCTACCTCGATGAAGTTCAAACAACCGTCGTTCTAAATTGAGTGAGATAGATAAGAACGAACAACCATAAGACTAAGTGACCTACCGGAACAAAGGCTGTGATTTTTTTGCTGTTCTTGATCAACTGAAACACAAAAAAAGTTAAACTGCTACAATGAAATTGAAACGGCTTGCCTGAACACGAACGCATTTGCGAATGGCTGAGTTCGGCTGCTTGGCTTCTACACCACTGAAAAAAACACCATACATGGATCAAACAAAAAAAGGCATGATACATTTTCTCAAGCACGATTCCCTTGGCCATGCAAGCACCTCCGAATGGATCAGCCTTCCAGCGAGTCCCCAGATTGGTCTTCTTGTAGCGCTTGTCATTCCAACGCTGTTCCTGACGATGCATTTTCAGCTTGCGAGCAGTTCGGATACCTTTTGGCTTTCCCATCTGAAAACAAGAAAACGATGGGAAAAATAACACTAGCTCAAAGTCCTCCTTCAAAACTTCAAAGTAAAGAAAACTTTTTTGTGATGCATATTCGCAGCTACTTAATACATTTTTTAATGTGCTTAAAAACTTTCCGTCAAATTCAAAGCCGGAAGACCAAAAAACGGTGAAACTCAAGTGAAAATGGGAATGGGCTAAAAAGGGGATTAAAAGGGAGATAAAAAGGGATAAAATCACATATGAAAGTTTATCCCTTTTGGCAAAAATAAAATACCACAAAATTACATCCCTTTTGGTTTATTTTGTCCCTTTTGACAACCATGGATTGAGCACGCTGGATTTAAAGGAAAATAGCCTTTTTCTAGCTATTTTAACAACAAAATCCCCCACTTTACCTAATGCGCCACGAAGTTTGGGAAAATGTCACCTACTGCCCATTTTGAAAGGCGATTTTGAAATTCTGCATTAAACGCATGGCTTAGTACGCACGGCCTTTAGCTGTTAAAATCGATACTCTAACAAATATTTTGCATATTTTATATCACGGTTCTCATCTCGGTCTTTGCTTTATTATAAAAAAATCCGAAGAAACGTTTAAAAGTTGTAGCCAGAAATAAATTTCGATTAAAAACTTGGCAATTCATAGCTATCTCAATGTTTGCGAAAAATAGTAGAGTGAAACATTTTGTCGAGGTCCGACAAAGTTCAAATTTCCTGCAAAGTGCCTTTTTACTTTAGGGTTGCTTCCGAGTTATTTGTTAATTTTTTTCGGGAAACGGTAAATTCGCCGACAGTAAATTCGCCGACAGGTAAATTCGCCGACAGGGAAATTCGCCGACAGGTAAATTCGCCGACAACTCTTGAAATTTTAACTGTTTTTTCTAAATTTTGTGTCAATAAAAGTCCATGTATAGTCCTCATTTTTACAAATTACTTCTTACTTCACGTAACGCAAATTCTGCGTCTAGTTTTTCTGGTCTAATAATATTTGTTTTTTTGTGCAAAATTTTATGCTTCTCATTACTGATTTTTATAATTATTAATTATAATCTACCAAGATAAATAAAGACACATTTAGATGTTGTTGAAACTAATTTTGATGTTTGTTAACCTTGTATTGTTGGATGTTATATGAAGAGAATAAAACATGGTAGTTAGAAGATGTGGGTCGAGTAGTTTTGCTCCAAAAAATCAGTTTTTTCAACCTTCGTAGGGGGTGCGTTTATTAGAAGGGGTGCGTATAAAAAAAACACCACGAAAATTCTAAAATTTTCAATTAAAAATGGCCTTAACTCTGAAATCTCAGTCAAAAATGAAGGGGGTGCGTTAATTAGTGGGGGTGCGTCTATTAGAGCGGGTGATTTAATTAGAGGAAATACTGTAATCATAATATTTTAAAAATCAAAGCAAAAAATTCAAGAGTTGTCGGCGAATTTACCTGTCGGCAAATTTACTTGTCGGCGAATTTACCTGTCGGCGAATTCACCTAGAGCCATTTTTTTCAGTTATCTGCACCACTTTGTGAACTTCTTTAATTAAAAATCTTCATGCATTTAATCTTAACAATGTAAAAATTATTGTAGTGCATAATTTTACTTTACAAACACATAAAGTCTGTGTTATTTACTCATTCCTTGGCATGTTTCTAAGTATCCTCAGCTTCAGTCCACTCCCAGGTTCCACTCGGAAGGGATTGTTTGCAGGACAAGGTGTCTTAAGTTCTAGAGATTCTTGAGTTTTATTTTCTAAAATCATATCTTTGAAAATTTAAACACTATCGAAAACTTTAGACTCACCTTTAGTTTCCTCTGGTTTGTTGACCGTAATAGGCTTTTTAGGGATGCTGTTTTGTACAGGGGTTCTAGCAGGTGTTGCTATTACCTCACTCACCACTTCAATATCAGAATCCGAGTCTGATGTGAGATCTATAATTGGGCTGCTAGGGGCTGGCTCTATAATTGACAAAAAAATCCATCTACAGTTATTGGCATACTGGTCATATGGACCGCCCGTTTGAACGGGCCCGTACAACTGGATGGATTTTTTGGGGTTTTACTTCAAATTTTGATTTTTTTCTTCAATGGGATATTTAGTCTACAGTACCCTTTTAAAACTTAAAAAAAAATATTATCACACCGTATCACCCAGCTGAACAGGAGTCCAGGGCGGGTAGTCCTTATAATTACGATGTCAGCAAAAGATGAACAAACCTTTTGTAGAAATCGCGACGTGCTTCATTTCTTTTGGTGTTGCTGGTAGTATAATTTTTAACTTTGTAGCTTCACTTCGTATTTCCAGAACTCTTCTAGTTGGTTCTATCAATGGCGGTGGGACCATTGTAGTAGGTGGCGCAATGAGAGCAGCGACATTATTTTTCTTTCTTTTCTCTTCTTTCCTTTTCAATTTTCTTTTGCGGACTTTGGCAATGGGTTTTCGAATGGCCATCTGAAGTTAAAACTGTTTACATTTTTTAATTGAACTGTGAATAGTTAACTCACAATGGGTGAAGCCAAACTGTCTAAACTGATGTCCATGGCCTCCATAGGCCCAACTCCCACCCTTTCCACCTTAATCCCCAGAGATTGGGCGTTCTCTCCAAAGAAAGCTGGAAAGCCGGACTTGGCTTTCTGCTCCCTACAAAAGAAATTTACTGTAAGATTTTTCGATGTAATTCTCAAATCGTGAAATTCAAACCTATCAACGGTGGTTGGATCGAAGAATTCAGAAGCTTCCATGATCCCCAGTTTCTCTTTTTCTTTTTGCCTTACTCGATTGTCTGAACAAACTTTTATTTTTACAATCAAACCAATCAATCTTGCGCTTAAAGGGCATGCCCGTCCGTTTTGAAAAATCAAGGCGGGGACCAGCAAATTTTTTTGAGTCGTGCCATTTTTCACTCGGTTTGTGTCAAATCTAATATTGATGACCTTATACTACTTTTAAAAACCAGGCAGAAAACTTAAAAAATATAGATGAGAACGCATGTAAAAGTTTGCTAAGAAAGAAAAGGACTGCTGGTTACCGCCTTTTCTCCGTGTCGCGCACAGGCATGCCCCTTTAAAGCCCAGTATTTTATTCAAATTTAGTTTCCAAAGCTATTTAAAAAAATTCCTTTTTTTTTGAATAAATACGGCTTTTGGCAGAAGTATACAAAAAGTCATTTTTTCGGTGTTTTATAAAAATTTTCTGGTGAAAAAAAACTCTGGCTTTCCAAACTGTGATAAAACTGTCTACACACGCCACAAAATTGAAAATCGAGTGAGACAAAAATCAAAAACCTTCAAGTAGCTCCTCCAGTTGCGGAGGAGACATGTCCGGGTGGATTAGGCAGTCGCTTGCTGACGATGTCGCTACTGGAAATGATGGAATCTGCCAAAATTACTAGTTCATTTGGAAAAAAAAACAATATGATCAAGCACCTCTTTCATTGGAAAACTAGCAACACTGAACATATAGTCCCACAGATCAGGCAAATTCACTCCCATCTGCTGAGTGGCTAGTAAAGCGTCACCTATGTTTGGCAAGGATCTATTGCCTGAACAATTAATTTTAGAAAGAAATTTGGAATATCTCTCCAATTATTCGCTAAAGTCATCCTGGTGCAATATTTTTACTAAAAATACTCTTTTTTGACGCATATTTTAGGCTCTCCCTTGTTCTAGCCTAAATTGTTATAGCCAAAAATTCTTATAGCCAGAACGGTTAGATCTCTATTTTTTGTGGTAGCTACATGTTCACTTGTTTTTAAAAAAATTGTTCTGGCTTCCGCTGTTGCTTATATAATCAGTTAAATCTATAGATTGGTTTTGCTACTACAGTCGAACCTGGTTAGCCCGTCACTCCAGTAACACGTTACCCCCGCTAACCCGTCACTTCAAAAAAATTGGTTGGCGGAGAAAGAAATTCCGCTAATCTTACCTCCGTTAACCCGTCACCTCGGCAACCCGTCACCCCTGTTAACCCGTCACCCTCCGTCCACAATCAACAAAGAAAATTACCCTTGATAAGCGGTCACCTAGCATATTGCGGAAAAGTTTTCAAATTTCCGCCAATTTTTTTAGCCTTTTGTGTTTCATCACAGCGACGCCTTGGATGAGGTCTTTTATCAAGAGCAAAGGAAGTCGCAGAAGCCAAGTAGGATCAAGGACTTCTTCCCTACTGTTTAGCGTCTGATTTGGGTGGTTGAATTGTTAGTTGCTCGAATAAACGATTCTTATCGATACTTGTTCTTTGTTATCCTACACCCTCGGTAACCCGTCACCTCAAGTTGGTCCCCAGGGGTTCGACTTAGGTTACCACAAAAAAATTAGAGCTATAACCGTTTTGGCTATAAGGATTTTTGGCTTTAGCAATTTAGGCTAGAACAAGAAAGAGCAATATTTTATTTTGTAAAAAGTTCTGGTTTTATCTAAATAAGTGCTTTACATCAATGAGTGAAAACTATTGTTTCACTTTTGGTTATTTTAGTGTTTTTAGTTAGTTTTTAGTTTTTGTAAGCATTATTACGGGTGACGTATGGCATATTATTTGTAAAAGTCCCCCCTAAAATTTTGAGTTTCTGTAACTCAGGGTAAAGTAAATATTTTGCAGAGCTGTTTATTGCGTTTTTTAAACTAATACGAGTTCTATCGATTCCGCTTTTTCGATTTTGGTAGAACACTCAAAAAATCTCGAGTTTAACCTCGAATTTTTTCAATATCCGGGGACTTTTCAAAAAATAGAGCCGCAGGAGCTTTTTTGACGTCTACACCCGCAGTTTCAAGGTCAAAAAAGTATTTTTCTTCTCAGTTTGGATTTTCGCGTTAATCTAGCTGTGTCTATCGCATCTTCAATTAGAGCCACTAAAAACTGACCAAGCTCAGTGTGTTCAGCACAACATCTGGCAAGTCCGTCCAGAAAAGCCTTAGTTAGATCAGTCAGCATGGAAAGGCTGCTTTGAGAGCTGTGTGTGAAGCCCACATTGTTCACCATTGCGGCCACACTTTTGGTGAGAATTTTATGAGCAAATACATCTGACCTCATTGCCACATATAGCAACGGTTTGATGATACAAATGTGCTGGAAAGTGATTCGTTAATAAATTATTCCTAATATCAATAACAATTTTGATAGTTTATAAAGACAAAACGAACAAAACAAGAAAAATAACAAATCTCAGTTTGCATGTTTCAATTTTGGACATCAATCAAAACTTTTTTTAATTTCTACTTTTTAATTAGCTGTTGTTTTGACGTGAACAATAGACTACGTCAATCACAGAAATTAGATTGGAAAACATTCCACAAAAAACTGGGAAAAAGGGAAAAGTTTCATTAAGATATTATTTATTTTTTGGTTTTGATATCGCTTGACTGTAACATAACTTCTCAAACCATTATCCAGCTGTTTTACCAGAAATACGATTTTGGCGAGCAAATGTCGGCGCTCTAAGGTCGTGGCGCACAAATGTCGCGTAACCATTTGGTCATATTTGGTCAAAAGTGTTTTTTATCCAGTGCTTATTAGGTTTTGGCGTAAAATTTTAGGGGGGGCACATGTTTCGTAGGATTATTGACCATTATTATTTTCTGCTATTGACTGTGATTTTTATGGCTAATGACTCAGATGTAAATACAGTCAAACCTGGTTTATCCGGCACCCCCAAAAGTTCGTTCCCACCTTGGGTCCGACACTTTTTTCAGCTCAATTTTCGAAGTCTTTTGCTAAATGTGATTCGCCAGTCTAGTTCGAAATGTCGCAAGGATTCTGTTTTTGCCGGTCCTTTTTCCAAAATTTTTAAATTTCGTCATAAAGACCCGTGAACCTCGGTTATACGGCACCTGATTTTCAAAAAGGGGTGCTGGATAACCAAGGTTCTCGGATCTTTATGACGAAATTTAAAAATTTTGGAAAAACGACCGGCAAAAACAGAATCCTTGCGACATTTCGAACTAGACTGGCGAATCACATTTAGCAAAAGACTTCGAAAATTGAGCTGAAAAAAGTGTCGGACCCAAGGTGGGAACGAATTTTTGGGGGTGCCGTATAAACGAGGTTTGACTGTATATTCCTTGCCCAACTTTTTGCAGAGAATCCGAAAATGTTATCAGAATGTTGTTTTTTTTTAATTTTGAGAAAACACAAAATTTGGCCAAAATATTCATCTGGTGTTTCCCTCAAATACCCTTTTCATATTCAGAATCGTGTTCTTGTGATTGTGCTTTTGGCTGCTTTTTCTGGAGAGCTAGTAGTCAAGTTACCACTGAGACGGTAGCTAAGGCAGTAGACTACATTTTGAGCTGAAAGTTGCCCAATAACTATCTGAAAAAAGTGAACCAAAATGAAAAGCCATACCACATGAATTTGAAAAAGGTACGTTAGGGAAACAAGATATGATGTTGCGCCCAATTTTTTGTGTTTTCCATAAAATTTTTCGAAAGACATCTGCATTCAGACAACATTTTCGGATTCTCTGCGAAAAGTTGGCCAAGGAATATATTAACATCTGAGTCATTAGCCAAAAAAAACACGGTCAAGAGCAGAAAATAATAATGGTCAACAATCCTACCAAACATGTACACCCCTTCAAAAACCCTAAAGAGTTGAGGTCCCGAATAAAGGACAATTTTTAATAAAGTACAGTTGGCAGCCCTGTTTTTGATCCTTTTGGTAAAGGCAAACCAAAGAGATCTTCTTGCTAAAAAATTAATACAAATAAAATTTTCTGTAATTTTTATCTGCAACTACTAATAATCAAATGATAAGATTTTGACGAATAGAGCAAACACAAATCTACTTTTGACAAATCGCACACAAGTTGTAGAAATCCATTTAATTTCGGCAACTTTCACAAAATGTGGACAAAAATTGTTGAAAGTTGCCTATCTCGTCTGGGTTCTTATCCTTTATCCCGACCCCACCCAAATTTTGATTGTTGAACTTTATTTTTATTTTGACACAAATAAGTTGATTAGCCTTTTTGGTATTTTAAAAATATTCTTGAGCAGGAAAAACTGCTGCGTCAACGGCGGAGTCTTTTAATTTTCGAAGTCTTTTGCTAAATGTGATTCGCCAGTCTAGTCCGAAATATCGCAAGGATTCTGATTTTGCCATTCGTTTTCAAAATCTTTAAATTTCGCCATAAAGACCCGCGGACCTCGGTTATCCGGCACCTGATTTTCAAAAAGGGGTGCCGGATAACCGAGGTTCGCCGGTCTTTATGACGAAATTTAAAAATTTTGGAAAAAGGACCGGCAAAACAGAATCCTTGCGATATTTCGGACTAGACTGGCGAATCACATTTAGCAAAAGACTTCGAAAATTGAGTTAAAGAAAGTGTCGGACCCAAGGCGGGAACGCACTTTTGGGGGTGCCGGATAAACCAGGTTTGACCAAACCAAAAAAATTAACTCGATATGTGTTGTTATTCTCTGTTATGTTTTTGCTTACAAATTTTTCCCATCTTTTTTTGATTGTGTTCCAAATAATTTTTGTCGGAATATTTTCATCGCGTATGTAAAAATGTGGTTTTCTAAAAAAAAGATTGAGCTAAATATTAGGCTGAGTTATTTTTCATTAGAATGCTAAACTTTTACGTGATGTACACAGTTTTTTCGAGTAAAGCTTTTCCTTGGCGTCAAAAGGCATTTTGGGTGCTTCAAAAGCTTCTTTTTTGCGCTAATCGTACAAAAGTGCATTTCTAGGTGTTTTTCTAATCGTAAAATTTTCATTTTTATATCGCCATGTAGCCCTGCATCTCTTCTTTCTAATAGGGTGGCCACAATGGGATGTCGAAGTCTTTGACGTCCCCGAGCTCTGTGAGTTTTCATCATTTTTTGTTCTGTAAAGTCAATTTGCCTATTCTCAAGATTGTTTCCACCGAAAAAAAGAAATTTAGAGTCGGACTACCGACTTCCTATTCCCGACTTCGACATCCCATTGTGGCCAAGCCATAATGAGCTATCACTTGACTACGTCTAGTATTGAAAATTTTGAGAAATAGCCGTTTCCATGAAACAGGAGTTGTTTCATAAAAACTAATTTTTTCATAATTTTCAGAACTACACCAAATCAGGTGATAGCTCATGAGAAAGAAGAGCAGAGAAATTTTACGATTAGAAAAACAGCTAGAAATACTCGTTTGTACGATTAGCGCCAAAAAGAAACTTTTTAGGCCCCCAAAAAACCTTTTGACGCCAAGAAAAAAGCTTTGCCCAGCTTTTTCTGAAAAAAGCCAAATTAATAGTAAAACTGAATTGCTGTTTGTATTAGCGGTAAATCATGTGCCAACTTGAAATCTTTTGAAACTTATATAGTGTTGATTGAGCAAAAAACCCTGTGTTTGTATCTCTGGAATTGTCGACTTATTTCGCCGAATTAAAGGCGTAGCCGACTTGTTCGAAATTTAAGATTGTAATTTTGAATTACCTGCCAAAAATTTTTAATGTTTTTTCATCAAGCTACCTGGCAGGTAGCCAGGTAGCTTCCAAACATGGTCTGATCTACTTCCTCGCATGGTGTGATTCATCTATTCAGATGATCTGATATACCCTGTGGTTGATATTCTTCAAAAAATATTCTAATATGACACTAACTTGGCACTTTTACCTGAATACTGACACCAAGCCACTGCCCTTGTATTACCACCAAAGTAGCTATACCTAGTAACTATACCTATAACCGTTACAACAACCTGAGTACCTGAGTCGGGGGATCATTTTGTATGGGATCAATTTACCTACAGCCGTCCAGAAACTCTAAATTGTGGCCGAAGACAAGCGAAAAAATTTATTTTCTCATGAACAGCATAAATTTAGTGCGGCATCAAAACGGCCGGCATCGAAACGAAATTTACACATAACTAAATTTATACATAACATTTTCAGGTTGCACAATCAGCTCGAAGTTGGAATCAGTATCAAGAATGGATTTCAAACTGGATGAAAATAGTAGGATTTATATAGTTGATTTTGTAAATAATAATGGGACTATTATAGACGTACACTCCGCGGATATTTCATACCTGAATAAGATCTTGAATCAGAAGCTCAACCTACTGAATGAAGGCGTTGTGGAAGTCAGAAAGCAGCAGAAGGATCCGAACTCTCCTTTATATTCCATTCGAACTTTCAAGGATCTCAGACTGTAAGTTTCTGAAGCTAAAAATATATTTTTGGATTTCGGTCCCAGCATTCATCTACTTTTTTCAGGAAGCCTCAGTTGATCGAAGCGCTCTACTTGATGGGATTCCACCAGCCGTCCAAGATCCAAGAGGCTGCTCTGCCCGTGCTATTGTGTGAACCGTGAGTTACTTTGTTGCAATATCTATTCTGAGACTGGATAATTTGTTTAGGCCGCAGGACATCATTGCTCAATCTCAAAGTGGAACTGGAAAAACGGTAAGTTTTGTGTACCTGCGTTTTTGGGAAAGTTTGCTGACATCCTAAATTTTTAGGCGACTTTCTTGCTTGTCATGCTGAACAGAGTGGATCCAGAGAAAAAGTACCCTCAGTGCGTTTGCTTAGCCCCTACAATGGAATTGGCTCGTCAGATTGGAGAAGTTGCTACAAGGATGGCTCAGAAAATGGAGGGAGTGAAAATTCGATATGCTGTCAAAGGGGAAAGAGGTATTTTTGTGATATTTAGTTTTGACGACTCTGCTTTGAACCAAGTATTAGAATGGCTAAATTAATTATAAATTGACTAGCACGTTCTAAAAGCAAATATATGCAATTTTTCGACAACAATTTGCGTATATGCAACCTTTTACGATTCATTACATGAAGTTAAAGGACCATTGTCGTCTACGACAACGATTGTTTCCCGCCAATTCGAAAAAATTTTGCCTAATCATTGAACTTCTGTACGGATTTTTTAACTTGATTTCTAACAAAACCTAAAATTAAATTCTAGGCCTTGTTTTGTTAGAAGCCAAGTTGAAAAATCCGTACAGAAGTTCAATGATTAGGCAAAATTTTTTGAATTGGCTGGGGGCAATTAAGAACGCGTGACCATGGTTCTTTAATATTTGGTCTGATATGAGATTCCGGGGGGTTGGTAGAAGAAATATTTGGACCTGGCGGATTAAATTTTTATTTGTGACCTGAACTTTACGTGAAACACCTGCAATAAAATTTTATTCTTCTATAACCAATCTTATTGCTCTAGAATACTGTAATAATTCACAGTAACATTTTGATTTTAGTCGAAAGAAATGCCGTCTTCACCGAACAAATTTTAATTGGAACACCTGGAAAAATGATCGACTGGATGCTCAAGTTTCGCCTCATAGACGCCAGTAAGATCATCTGTTTTGTGCTGGATGAAGCTGACATCATGATTAGCCAGGAAGGTCACCAAGAAAACAGCATCAAAATTCACAAGTTCATTTATCCGTTTACGAGGTAAAAAACAAAGATCAGTAAACTTTTTGTTTCAGCGAGATCATCACATCAAGTCCAGACTGCCAATGCATGTTGTTCAGTGCCACATATTCTGACCAGGTCTTCAAGTTTGCTGAAAAATTGATCGCTGATCCTGTCATAATCACGTAAGATTTACAGTTAACTGGCACTTGGAATGGCCTTTTTCAGTACAAGGAATTAATCAAATTATTGTAGTATTCGCAGACAAGATCAAAGTTTGCCCTACATACGCCAGTACTACGTTAAGTGTCCTGATCGAGAGTCCAAATATAAAGCGGTATATATCGAATCTTTGGACTTTTTACTGATGATCACTTTATTTATTTTAGATACTGGCGCTATATCAGTCTTTGACGGTTGCTTCATCGATTATTTTCTGCTACACAAGGAAGAGCGCCGAATGGCTTGCGAATCGATTGCGCAGCAGTGGAAGAGATTGTGGCTTGCTGCATGGGGATCTGCCGGTGGAAGAAAGAGAAAGTGTATTGGAAGCTTTTCGCGAAGGGAGACACAACGTGCTCATAACTACGAATCTTTCGGCCAGGGGTAAGTTTTTTTTCTTAAATTTGGCTAGTGATTTTAAATGACCATTTCTTATTTTCTTTAGGCCTTGACATGCCTCAGGTTTCTTTGGTGGTCAATTACGATCCTCCTGTGACTTTCGAGCAGTGTCCTCAGCCAGATTATGACACCTATTTGCATAGAATTGGAAGGTAAGCTTCTTCAGTTTTAATATAAGGCCCAGCAATCCGGATAAATAAGTCATTCATTGTTCATTTTTAATTTTTTAGGACTGGTCGGTTTGGAAAGCCGGGTATCGCAATAAATTTGGTGGACTCAGACATCGTAATGAGCTTCGTGGAAAAATTCAGAGACCACTTTGGTTAGCTTTTTTATAAAACAATAGGATTATCGCCTGGAAATAAATAGTTTTGGGAGATGGTCGCATTAAATAACTTGTACGTTTAGGAAGATCTATTGATTTGCTTGACGCCGATGACTACGATCAATTGGAGGAGATAGAGAAGACCACTCACGAGCGGCTCTGACAGGTGTGCGCTTGCAAATAATGGGAAAGAAATGGAATCGACATATTTATTGTCCTTAGAAAATTGCTTATGTGACTTATGTGCCTTGAATAAAAACTTAGAGGGGAGCGTTAAGATTTATGAAAGTAACTTTTTGTGAAAAAAGTTCTTGGCAAATTTAGGGGTAGGAAGTACGAAATGGTTATTCTATTAGAGTCTTTCACGTTGTTTTTTGACTCTTCGTTACAACTTTTTAAAGAGACTATGCAACTTGATAAGCACAGCAGTTTGCGAAATTTGAATTTAATTTGGTCAATAAGGGTTTTGAATTATTTTTTGTTTGCATTTAAAATTTGTTCAAAAATTTTGAACCATGCACTACTCGAGCCCAGGGATGCTTGACATTGACAGATCGGACGAGTTCGGCTACTTCCATTGCTTTACAATTATTTGTAGCAAGCAATTGTTCTATACTGACTAGTAAGTAAGATTCAAAATTTATATGCACACAAAAAATAATAATTCGAAAATATTATTGACCAAATTATGTTGGTCCCGCGCAATTCATATTTCACAAATTTCTGTGCTTATCAAGTTCCATGGTCCTTTAACCGCAAATTATTTTTCAGATTGGAACTTAGATTTATCGTACAACTTGAGCCAACTTTTTGCAGATTTGGGGAAGCGACCGATTAAGACGATTCAACTTAAAACAAAATCAAGAGCAATATTCGGTAAATATTTACCGAATATTGCTCTTGATTTTGTTTCAAGTTGAATTGTCTCAATCGGTCGCTGCCCTAGATTTTCTATTGTGTCCAGATATGCCAAAGCTTTTTTCGATTTTTTCGTATGCAGTTGGGTCATAATTGTGCTAAAATTCGTTGCGTAAATATTATTGTGCCGAGCTACAGAGGACAAAAAATTGAAGCGTCTTTTTCGAAAATGTCGTTTGAAGCATTGTTTCTTTGAAAGCGTTGATTCGAATTATTTTGTTAAGGCTTGCTACCATTCGATTTTCAAATATTTCAGCGTGCTGTGTTTTGATGGTAGCTTCCGGAATGGCTGACATCAATTCTTTCAAAAACCCAATGCCACACAATGATATTTTTTTAAATAAATGCTTCACTTTTGTTGTTCCTGTACAAATTATCTGGAAATGAGAACAAAAAACTTCCGAGTAAAAACGATTCAGCTTCTTTCATATATTTCTTCAAAGATTTGTTGTTTTCTCTCTTTAATGTATTACTTAATTATTACTAAATTGTTGTGAAATTCTTATTTACATTGGTCTAGTGCAATCAACCTTTATTTATTTTTTAAAACATGCAAATTTTTATCATTGAAAAGTCTAATCGAAAATAAATTTTTAACCTATTCGATATAAATTTTATTTTTCGACACATTGTTTTTTTCAGGGTTTGTATGTTTACCGTTATTATTGGTATTTAAGTAAAAATTGTGAAATTTAGTACTATTTTCAGATTTTCTATGTTTTGGTGGTCACGAATTGCCATAAAAGAGGATTAAATTTTATATTTGTACGGTAAGTCTCATTAGATTTTGATTTAGCATACAGCGAAATCTTAAAGTTGTGTGTTTTGTATGCAATCATGTCCTGTATTCTGTCCGTTTCGCGCACGGGCAATACTCTTTAAGTCATACAATTAATTAGCGAAAATACTCCTAAAAAATTCCTTGATTTTAAAGGACAGCTTTCTATCTGCAAGGTTATCTCTTAAATTCTCAAATAAAATCAACAAGCCATCAACACTTTTCTATGTTGTTTCCATTTAGTGCCTCCTCTACCACTCTACCGTGTCTCTCTCCTACTGTGCATTAGGCAGCCACAGTGTGCCCCTTGTCTCTCTCGCCCTGTTTGTATGTGGAAGCGAGAGAGTGTTGGGCTTGTTAACAGAGCAGTAGAGAAGAGCAAGAGCGCTCGCTGCAAAAGCAAAAAAACTAGGCATGTGGTAAAGATAGTGGGGTCTGTTGGACTACGATCGATTATGGTGGCTATATGGTCGTTCTCTGCTTCCCTCTCTGCAAAGGGTGCAAGCAAAAAAGACTTTTGTGGGTGTGTAAAAGAGAGAAAACTAGGAGAATGTAAGACACTTCCTCTTTTATCTTATGGTGCAATTTTTATTTACACGGTTAAGCGATATTTGTATGTTCCAACGGAGTATTACTGTGGCATGTGTTGACTACTATTATTTTACTGTACGTTTTTACTGTTTCTACAATTGAGTGAGGTTGCTAGAGTAGAACTTTTGACTAATTTATTTGTGATGTCGACTTGTGGAACATATTGTAGTGGATTTGGCAGTCGAAAAATATATGTTAGGTCCTAGTATAAGCATGCTTTTGTTTTCGAGCGTATGAATCGTTTTGATATTTGATTTTTTTGTTAAAAAATTTTGTGAACATTATTTCAGATTGAAAATAAAAAAATTAAAAAAAAATCGGTACTGTTTCACGATATATGTAAAAGAAAGAAAAAAAATGGATCCTAGTATAGAATACTCCCACCAAAACTTATGCCTTCTTAAACTTAAGTAAAGAGCACCCAAATATATGTTGCAGACCCCAGAAAAAGTGCGTAAAACACTTATTAGTCACAACTTCCATACGCTGGCCTACCCCTAAGCCTAAGTAAAGAGCACCCAAATATATGCTCCAGACCCCAGAAAAAGTGCGTAAAACACTTATTAGTCACAACTTCCACACGCTGGCCTACCCTAAGCCTAAGTAAAGAGCACCCAAATATATGTTGCAGACCCCAGAAAAAGTGCGTAAAACACTTATTAGTCACAACTTCCATACGCTGGCCTACCCTAAGCCTAAGTAAAGAGCACCCAAATATATGTTGCAGACCCCAGAAAAAGTGCGTAAAACACTTATTAGTCACAACTTCCACACGCTGGCCTACCCCTAAGCCTAAGTAAAGAGCACCCAAATATATGTTGCAGACCCCAGAAAAGTGCGTAAAACACTTATTAGTCACAACTTCCATACGCTGGCCTACCCCTAAGCCTAAGTAAAGAGCACCCAAATATATGTTGCAGACCCCAGAAAAAGTGCGTAAAACACTTATTAGTCACAACTTCCATACGCTGGCCTACCCTAAGCCTAAGTAAAGAGCACCCAAATATATGTTGCAGACCCAGAAAAGTGCGTAAAACACTTATTAGTCACAACTTCCACACGCTGGCCTACCCTAAGCCTAAGTAAAGAGCACCCAAATATATGTTGCAGACCCCAGAAAAAGTGCGTAAAACACTTATTAGTCACAACTTCCATACGCTGGCCTACCCTAAGCCTAAGTAAAGAGCACCCAAATATATGTTGCAGACCCCAGAAAAGTGCGTAAAACACTTATTAGTCACAACTTCCACACGCTGGCCTACCCCTAAGCCTAAGTAAAGAGCACCCAAATATATGTTGCAGACCCAGAAAAGTGCGTAAAACACTTATTAGTCACAACTTCCATACGCTGGCCTACCCTAAGCCTAAGTAAAGAGCACCCAAATATATGTTGCAGACCCCAGAAAAAGTGCGTAAAACACTTATTAGTCACAACTTCCACACGCTGGCCTACCCCTAAGCCTAAGTAAAGAGCACCCAAATATATGTTGCAGACCCCAGAAAAAGTGCGTAAAACACTTATTAGTCACAACTTCCACACGCTGGCCTACCCTAAGCCTAAGTAAAGAGCACCCAAATATATGTTGCAGACCCCAGAAAAGTGCGTAAAACACTTATTAGTCACAACTTCCACACGCTGGCCTACCCCTAAGCCTAAGTAAAGAGCACCCAAATATATGTTGCAGACCCCAGAAAAAGTGCGTAAAACACTTATTAGTCACAACTTCCACACGCTGGCCTACCCTAAGCCTAAGTAAAGAGCACCCAAATATATGTTGCAGACCCCAGAAAAGTGCGTAAAACACTTATTAGTCACAACTTCCACACGCTGGCCTACCCTAAGCCTAAGTAAAGAGCACCCAATATATGTTGCAGACCCCAGAAAAGTGCGTAAAACACTTATTAGTCACAACTTCCATACGCTGGCCTACCCTAAGCCTAAGTAAAGAGCACCCAAATATATGCTCCAGACCCCAGAAAAGTGCGTAAAACACTTATTAGTCACAACTTCCATACGCTGGCCTACCCTAAGCCTAAGTAAAGAGCACCCAAATATATGCTCCAGACCCCAGAAAAAGTGCGTAAAACACTTATTAGTCACAACTTCCATACGCTGGCCTACCCCTAAGCCTAAGTAAAGAGCACCCAAATATATGCTCCAGACCCCAGAAAAGTGCGTAAACACTTATTAGTCACAACTTCCATACGCTGGCCTACCCCTAAGCCTAAGTAAAGAGCACCCAAATATATGCTCCAGACCCCAGAAAAAGTGCGTAAAACACTTATTAGTCACAACTTCCATACGCTGGCCTAGCCCTAAGCCAAAGGGCTAAGCCTAAACTTGTTGTTCCAAAGGGTAGTTACAATGATTTATAGAAGGTCTGATTTTGGGGGGGGGATTCTATACTAGCGCCAAAAATTGTCATGGGATTTAAGATTCAACGTCTGGAAACACTCTTATAAATGGAGACAGAATAGAAACGGTTCCACATTTTTAAGGTTTTTAGCCTGTCGTATTTTCTCTATTAGGCCGACATGTCGGTTTATTTTTCAACCTACTGAAAATCGGGAAGTTTTGAGGCCGCTTATAAGTTTTTTTAAACGAATTTCGAAATTCTGCAAACGCAGAACAAGTTAGTAAAAATATACAATTCTTTTGGTGTTTAATGTGAAAAACACGATTTTTGCTCATTCTGCTTTCACATAATTTCAAAATACGACCTAGAAAAAAGGTTACCGTATATTTTCTATCAAAGGCCCCCGGGCCTTTATTTTTCAACCCTAAAAAAGTCGGAAAAAATTTGGGTCAATTTTGAGATTTTTGGGTGCTTAACCAAAATCTAAAAAGTGGAATTAGGTAAACTCGTGCTAACTAAGAAAACGCAAAAACTGATTTGGAACATTATTTTTCTGGGCTGAGATATAGGCCCATGACGGGGCGTTTATTAGAGAGGGGCCTTTAATAGAGAATATAAGGTATGAGCAGTTAAAATTGTCAGACACCCTGTAGAATGACTTTATCAAGTTTTTTTTTGCTTTGCTTTATTGAGACCATTTTTTCTTATCAAAGCCCTGCAGCATATCTCCCTGCAGCAGATATAAAATTTTCTTTTTACTGACCTTTTTTACTTTAATCTTGACATATTTGAAACAATCTTATCAATACTTTGAATAACTTTTTGTCCTACAATTTTATATAAAAAACCGAAATTTCAATAACTTACCGTATTTATTATAATAGAACGACTACCCCCCTAATTCAAAATCATGTTCTTGGCATTGTATTTTAAACCCACTTTTCTAGACCATTCTCGAGCAGGTTACCACTTATTTTGTAGACAGTGAGATGAGCTAGAAATTGAAGGGTAATTTTGCTGGGAACAGTCTTCAAAAAGTGGGCCAAAAACACGATTTTGAATTAGGGGGTGTCGTTCTATTAGAATAAATACGGTAAATTAATTTTGAGGTCTAGAATGCGCAGCAGTGACATCAAACAAGACATGAACATCAATGACCAAGAAGCCAACAATGGCCGATCCTCCCGCGATGCAGTCGAAGCGTCTAGCAGTGGAGACGGCATGGGCGGTGGAGTGGTGGCTGAGGTGGTGGGTCCTCACCAGCATGGTTGGGTGTTGGACGAGCGCATGAAGAGGATGTTGATGGACTTGCAGAGGCACTGGTTGAGCGACCACCAGCAGTCCAGGGAAAAATTGCTTGTTGAGATGACGGAAAAGGTGGGTACTTGTCCTGGGATTCACAAAACTTATTTGATTGTTTTCAGTTGCACCAAGAGTTCCTTTCAGACCAACAAAAAATTCGCACAGAGTTGCTGACTCAGTTTAAAGAAGAATTGGACACCACCAGGTTAGTTGGCTTTTTTGATTATACAGTAACCCGGGAAACAAAATCAAAATAATCAGGGCCGGTTTCGGAACACATCCCCCAGTCAATTTTTTTTTGAAAAATTTCAAGCTGAAATAGCAGTTTATAAACTAAAAAGATGAAAAATGGATCCGATTGAAATGTCGTGGCTGATGTCTGAATTTTTTTAAAAATTTATTTTCCCAGCCTTTTAAAATTTGTCTTTAAAACTGAAATTACCCGGCTTTCAAAGAAGGTTGTTGAGTTTTGCAACAAAAAGTGGTAATTTTACAACAAATTTTGTTTTCGCCTTTTTCTTTTTAACTCTCTCAACTTCTTAAAGGACCATGGTTTTTGGACGCAGCGGCGTGTGCAAAATTTAAATTGGCTGGCGACATTTCTCTTTCGTCTCGCATTATGCTCTTTCAGGATATTTCGAACGACCCAAAGGAGTACAATTCTAGACGAAAGAGAACTGTCCCCCGCCAACTCAAATTTTGCACATGCCGCTGCTTTCAAAAACCACGGTTTTTGAAAGAGAAAGTTTAAGAGGAAAGAGCGAAACCAATATTCTGCAAAATTCATAAATGTTTTAATATAAAGTGTGGAAATTCCAGAAAAAATCTGGTGAATTTCATACAATAGCCGGAACATTTCAATTATTTCCGAAAAAAATTCCGAAAAGTCAGCTCAAAGGACCATGGAAAACCGACTGGGGCAGGGTGCATACTTCACTTCATAATGACATATTCCTGAAAATACCACAAAAGTGTGAAAATACATTTGAAAATGCAGCAATTTGCGGATCTTGCTTGGTGAATTTTAACTTTCACAAACCTATTTTTCGCTTAATATCGCAAAATATAGCTGAGGTACTGCTGCACAGTCCCCTCTTTCTAAAATTTCTGGACAGGCTAGAATTTTTTGAGATTGTGGCCCGAAATTTTCTAGAAAGAAAAAGGCTTGCGAAATAATTTTGGCACAGACCAAAACTATTTTTAAAAAATGAAGATGCTGCAAAGTGATGGATTATTGTAAGTCCGCTAAATTTGGGCTTTTCACCTGCAGAATTTACAAAACAGCAAGATTGTCTACCTTGATCAACTAAAATGACCACATGTTTTAGAAGTGACCTGGAGCAAAAGTACCGAGACTCTCTGAAAACCGAAGTAAACAAAATCAGTGACAAGTTTCGCCGAGAAATATCGGCCAATGTAAGCAAAATCCAGGCCTCTAATACTCCTATTAAAAATTTAGAAAAAGAAGCAGTGGTGCTGGCAGTGTGAGCAAGAGGCCATCTACCACTGTTGCTGGAACACCGCCTACTGCAGTGTCGACTGCCAACAGTCGCATTGGCCGACGCACAGACGGTTTTGCAGACGCAAGAAGAATACCAACCAGGTCTAGCTTACTTGGATTGCTGGTCGAATCAAGGTGCAGTAGTGACACAAACACTATTATTGATCATTTGCTTGTGCTACTACCACATTGGAAAAAAATTAACCTTTTTGGATGCTTGCATTATTGTTGTTTTTGTTGGTTTATTTGAATGGATGTTTGACTGTGGCATGAATCCACGGTTTAACTCAGATTATGTGAATATGTCTGATTTTTTGCGGTTTTGGTTTTTTAAGTATACAGTCGAGTCTCGGTATAGTGGCCCCTTGCGTAGGGTCCAACACTTTTTTTTCAACTTTTAAAAACTTTTACCGAATTTGATTCGTCAGTCTAGTCTGCAAAATCATAGTACAGTCAAACCTGGTTTATCCGGCACCCCCAAAAGTGCGTTCCCGCCTTTCTTTAGCTCAATTTTCGAAGTCTTTTGCTAAATGTGATTCGCCAGTCTAGTCCGAAATATCGCAAGGATTCTGTTTTTGTCGGTCGTTTTTCCAAAAATTTTAAATTTCGTCATAAAGACCGGCGAACCTCGGTTATCCGGCACCCCTTTTTGAAAATCAGGTACCTAACTAGACTGGCGAATCACATTTAGCAAAAGACTTCGAAAATTGAGCTAAAGAAAGTGTCGGACCCAAGGCGGAACTTTTGGGGGTGCCGGATAAACCAGGTTTGACTGTAATTCTGATTTTGCCTGTCGCTTTGCGAAAAGCACAAAATCGCATCATTAAGATCCGTTGGTCTTAATATAGTGGCACTCATTTTCGCTAGAGATTTGCCACTATATCGAGACCCACGAGTTTTTACAGCATAATTATTGCCATTTACAAAAACGACCGGCGAAATCGGACTAGACTGAGGAATCAAATTCGGCTAAAATTTTAAAAATTGAGCAAAAAAGTGTCAGACCCTAGGCGGTAAAGAACTTTTAAGGGGTGTCACTCGACTGAATTCTTCTATTTTTAGAATTTACAAAAAATTTCATACAATAAGTTCCTAAAAGGACTTCCATTCGCCCAACCAAACATTCATTTATTGAATTGTGTATATTTAGCGTGTCTAAATGAATAAATTTATTGGCAATAATTTCTGAATGAAACACTGCAACCCACGCACTTTAAAACTCACGCCTTAAATACAGGTATATCAGTATATCCAAACTTTAGGTTAAGCAAACACTTGGTTCTTACGGGTTATCCGCACCACCTTAATTTTTCGGCTATTTTGTGCTCCTAAGGCAATTCTGATGTGCTAGATCGATTTTTCGGGTCTATTTTACCCTAGTAACGCTCAATACGGGTGCATTACGAGCGGAACAGCTCGTCATCATTTGGTTGCCTACCTCGAAGAATTCTGGTGGAGAAATCGCAACAAAGAAAAGGATCCCTTCGAGGAACTCTTGAAAGATATTGCTCGATTGTATCCGCCAAATATACCATTTGATGTTGCTCGTTAAATTTATCGTTGTATTTTTATGTGTTTCTTGTTCAAATAAATAAAGATTACTGAATTGTAAATAAAAAGAAAAGGTGGTGCGGATAACGTTCTTACGGGCAGTGAATGCGGAGGAAAAATTAACGTGTAATTGTCGAATAAAAAATGTAATTAATGGCAATAATGCACCCGTATTGAGCGTTACTAGGGTAAAATAGACCCGAAAAATCGATCTAGCACATCAGAATTGCCTTAGGAGCACAAAATAGCAGAAAAATTAAGGTGGTGCGGATAACCCGTAAGAACCAAAGACTTTTTCGGTGAAAGTTCAAATAGAAACCGACAATCCTATTTTTTAATGATTTGAAGGCGGCTCTCCCACAACGCAAACTCCATCCTCAACCTTGGGAATGTGTTTTTAGCCATTTTCAGCAAGATTACTTGTAAATAGAAATCAAAGTTTGGTGTCATATTGAAGCTGAGATTTAGGGGTTTCGTTTGACACCAAACTTGCAAAAAAAATCTCAAAGCTATTTTGCAGGAAAATGCAAAAAGCACTTAGTCCAGGTTGAGGATTCATTGTGAAACAGGCGTAAAGGCGAAAACACAATGAGGAGGCTGTTTGCAGATGCTGAATCAGATTTGTCACACGGAAATGACCATAACTGTTGTAACTTTGGAGAGAGAGAGCAGCCGGAAATATAGGCGCTTAACTTCTAAAAACTTCTATCAGCCTTACGCCTCTGATCTGGGCAATATCAGAAGACCGCTGGATCTGCTACTGCTACAAGACAAGCTCTGGAAATGGGACAGTGCCTGTCAATCTGCCTTCCTCAAGATCAAAGAAATGATTGCTTCTGATCTTCTGCTCACTCATCTCATCTCTCCAAAGTTACAACATCGGCGCAGTCGGCAGGATTTGAACCTACGCGGGCAAAGCCCAAGTGATTTCCATGAGCTGGACTAAGAATCGTTCTTATTAGGCACTCTCTTCGTGATTTTGATAAATGATAAATGATTTTCTCATACACGAGAGCATAATGGTCGTGTCAAGACCATAATAGATTCTAACGAGCACACATCACCTCCCCTCAGTCAAAGATGTCTAATGAAGGGAGTGTCTAATACAGTCGAGTCTCGATTAACCGACACCCCTTGGGGCCGGCCTTAGGTGTCGTTTAATCGAGGGTGTCGGTTAATTGAGGGTGTTGGATAAGCGAGACTTTTAGACTAAAAAAATCTCAAGGGTGTCGGTTTATCGAGTTTCAAATATCGAGCAAGAGAAAGACAAAAAAAGTTGAAAAGGAATTTTTAAAATTTGGCGGGAGTTTGAAAAAATTTCGAAAATATACAAGGTGTCGGTTTATCAGGGGTAGTTTCCTTGAAAGGAACCCGCTGAGGGATGTCGGCTAACGGAGGGTGTCGGATAATCGAGTGTCGGTTAATCGATGGTAAGTCTTGTGGGATTTCTTTGTTTGCCAACCAAATTTTTTTTAAGTGTCGGTTAACAGAGGGTGTCGGATAATCGAAGTGTCGGTTAAACGAGACTCGACTGTAATAGCGCTTCTTAGTCCAGCTCATGTGGATTCGCTTCGGCGGCTGTTTTCCTGTTTCTTTGCCTTTGCATAGCAGGAGCACCACCACTAGAGTCCATAGGAGCAGGAGAGTAGATCAGGAATTTTTCGATGGCATCCTCTGTTCCCTTCCCCTTGCATTTGAGTAGAGACCTTTTGAACGTGTCGACAAACCTTTCAGCTTGACCATTAGACTGAGGATGGTATGTCGGAGAAAACATCTATTTGATACCATTTGCTTCGCAGAATTGTTTGAAGATAGCCGCAGTGAACTGAGAACTATTGTCTGAGACGATGACTTCAGGCATGGGACCCAGCTGGAGGTCGAAATTTTTGGTGAATTGTTCAGCAGTGTGGAACGCTGACTATATGTAATTTGGTCTTTTTTAAGCAAGCTCTAATTAGTTTACATAAGTTTACGCAATAAAGGGCAACCAGACATTTTCTGCTGTTTTCGGACTTTTTTGACCATTTACCAGAATTCTCAATAATTATATACATATTATTTCAAAAAAATTGGGCCAAATTCAAATTGGGCCACTATTTTGACTGCTCAAGTGCTGATAGGTAGGAATCACACTACAGCAACAGCCAAAGAAACAACCAATGAAATTAGCAGTGCCCCACAAGTTGGCCATCTCTAGGAGCGGCCCAATTTGAATGGGCCCAATTTGAAATGGCCCAAGTGGCCATTGGAGATTTCCATCAAAGCAACTAACATCTCAATTGCCAAAACTAGCCAAAACTATCTAGCTCATTTCCAAGTTTCATGCTAACAAAAATATGGAATTATCTCCAAATGCTAAGATTTTTTGTGCAAATCTGCTGTGTTCCACACTTTTGCTGTTCTACACCATCATTGGAGGCTTCATTTTCCTGCATCTCGAGCAACCCCACTCCATCCAAGCCAAACAAGCTCATGCTCAACGAAAGCTGGAGTGTATTATGGACACTTTGAAAGAGTAAGAATTGTTTTTGCCCAATGGTTTTTACGGAAATAAATAAAAAGATGATTTTTTTGGGTCAAAATTTGCTGGAAAATAGTTTTTCTGCAAATGTGTCTGGCGACTCCTTTTTTTCTGTGCATTTCAAAAGCTAAAACATTTGATGAACTGATTAGAACTTTGTTTTGGCCCACCTACATATAAAAAATTTTTAGTCGATAATGTTTTGGAGTAATTTTGGAAAAACAACCCCCGGTAGGACTCCCTTTCACCGAGTCCTACCAAAAGTGTGTTTTGATCACTTTTTTGAGCTTCCCCGGTGGTTAATTGGGTAGAAAAAAGGTTTTCAAGTGGCGGAAAGACATTTTTGGAAACTAAGAGGACCAAAAATTTGACTTTTTGCTTTGGGGGACCAAGGTAAATTGTTGGTTTCAAGATATTCTACCCGTTTTGGTCACTGGAGCTGGGCAAAAAAGTCTCCATATACATTTTTGATCGTGAGTCTAGCTCGGAATCATGTCTAAGGTAAGTGCGTGCGAGCATCTCTAACCCATCAAGCTCTGGAAGCTTAAAAGTGTATGCATACCAGAGTTTTTATATGCGGTAGGCCCCAGTTAACAAAACTATGTTCAAATTCCATCTTTTTAGGGTATCTGGATACCCTTTTAGGTTTGTTTACCTTGGTCTCTCAAGGCAAAAAGTCAACTTTTTGGTCAAATTTTTTTTTCAAAAATGTCTTTCCACCACCTGAAAACCTTTTTTTAGCCTTATAAAAAAAGAAAGTCAGAAGAAAGAAAGTACAAAAAATTGGTCAAAACACACTTTTGGGAGGACTCGGTAAAAGGAAGTTTAGACCAACCGCGCACCTCATCTCCCTAGTCGGAACACATTCCATAGTTCCATCCCCCAGCTGATTTTGTTAGGAAAATTTCAAGATTTTTTCTAGTCTTTTCACTGCTTTTTTAAAAAAAGTTTAAAAAAGAAAGAAATTGAGAAAAAAATAATGTTGGGGGACCACGGTAGACTGGATGTGTGTTCTGGGGGGGAAGTGTGCATAGAACTTTACCGAAAGGTGTATGCTAAAATTTGGCTATATATTCATATTGATTATAGTCAAGACACTAGCTATGGATACTTTGAGCAGGCCACAGCCGAGGTGATTGCCCAGAAGTGTTTAATAGACATGGAATATGACAGTCGTAAAGAGTGGAACTTGAGGAATTCTCTTCTGTTTGGGTTCGGCATATTGACCACGCTTGGTAGGTGAATTCTGATCTTATCGAAAAAAAAACGTAAAAAATCGGCTCTGTATGTGTTCAGCCGGCCCTGGGTCTTGCAAAAAAAATCAGCTTGTAAAACTAGGGCAAAAATTTTCAACATTTTATACCAAACTTTTTTCGTCTAAAAATGATTAAAAAGTGCAAATAACTTTTTTTGAGACTATAGAAAAAATTGCAAAAAAAAATTGGGGGACCAAGGCATATTTTTTTCGGGAGCTCGCCAAACTTTTAAAGCCAAACTTTCTAAAACCTTTGAGGCTATGGCAAGATTGAGCCGATGACTATGAATGCCCGAGTGTTCACAGTTGTTTGGGGTTTGCTGGGAGTGCCCTTCACAGTCATCCTGCTCACCAATTTGGGATTGTACATGCGTAGTGCTGAAGGCTACTTTCGAAAAAATTTGTGGAAGAGAAGACACAATAATGCCACTCCACCCAACAACAATAGCAACAACAACTACCAAATACAACAGGAAGTGGAAGTCAAATATAAAAGAGACCAAATGTCTCCTTTTATGTTGGCCAGTGTTGTTCTCCTCTATTTGGTAGACTTTTTGGGAATAATTTTTGGAATGAATTAATTTGCAATTTATTTGCAGACTGTAGGTGCTGTATTCCTACCCCTGCTCAATGGTCAGTTCGAGTTCATCAATGGGCTCTACTATTCTTATGTGAATGCTTTAGATGCAAATGGATTCCCAATAATCTATTACATTGTATTTTGCAGTTGTGCTTCACAGCTATTGAGTATGGCGCACTTATTCCGCACAAGTAAGCTATTGTCTAGTTGGATTGAGAGATTGAAAATAACCAAGTAGTCAGCGATGTAAATTTCTTGGACACCATGTAGTTGCTATGGATGGTAGTGGTGGTACATAGGACAGTTCGCACTGGTTTATTCGAACTTTTTGTACCTTTATACCAACTACCCATTTTTAGCTGGAAGATTGTATTCTGAGACACCCCAGTAAGCAAAATTTTCTTAGAAATCCAAATCACAGAAAGGATTTCAGGTTGCCGATATTTTGAAATTGCGGCTACTTTGGTCACTCAGAATATTTTATTTTTTCAAAAATAGACAGTTTTATATGAAAGCACAAAAAATTTCATAAGAAACCACCATAAACTATCCTTTTAGCGTTATACTGGTGTGAGGTGTAATGTTACAGAATTTAGTAAAAAAAGTAGTAATTATTATCAAAATGGAGAAAAAATGATCCCGAGCGGGATCGAACCGCTGACCTTGTGCGTGTGAAGCACACGTGATAACCACTACACCACGGGACCACACAATGAGCTCAGCAAAAAATATACTAATCTGCTTGGTATTTACTATCTACCAAAATAGGCAGAAATTTAGACAACTTCTTGATCATTACGAACATGTGGTCCCGTGGTGTAGTGGTTATCACGTGTGCTTCACACGCACAAGGTCAGCGGTTCGATCCCGCTCGGGATCATTTTTGTTTTTACGAGTTTTTTTAAATTTGCTAAAAATGGAAAGTCAAACGTTAACTAAAAATGTAGTCTTAAATTTAGACATATTCTTAATAAATCATTTTTTCAGCAACTCTTACATTCCCATAGTAATTGTTTACATGTGCGTCGGTCTAGCCATGTCTACAATTGCATTAGGTAATTTTTTTATTAGAACACACTGATAGATTTCAATTTGAAAACTTTTAGATATTGGCTCTAAATACGTGAGGAAGTTGTACTACTATGGAAGGAGAGTCACTAACATGGCTAATGTTCGAATATGGTTCGGTGGCAGAAGGTAAGTAATTAATTTTAGAATTTTCGTCAAACATAAAGCTTTAAAAGTTTAGTCTGAAAGTCAATGAGTTGATTGTGGCTTTGGGTCAGACCATTGGAGTCAACCCTGACTGCTTTGACGAACTTAATATCGATGAAATGGTCAATGTAAGTTAGTTTGCTGAACTAACTAAAGTTAGTTTTCTGAAGCTCATAAGAACAGCTGAAATACTAAAAAAGCATTTTTGTCAGAAACTCATCATATTTTTAAAATTAAGTAAAAATATTTGACAGGTGCAATCTTAGAACGACATGTTTTTACAAAAACCTGGAATAACTGCGATATTCGTCCTCCACTCAAAAATTGCCTCAGTACCCCCTGTTGCGCACTCACATGCCTTAGGCATAATTCCGAGCAAGACTCTTGATAATAAAATGCTTATAGAGGCTCTTTTTGCCAGCTCCAGTGACCAAAACAGGGTGAAATAGTTAGCCTTGGTCCCCCAAGGCAAAAAGTCAAATTTAGGTCAAAAAATGTGTGGTGAATTGTTCATCGTGTCATGTGTGGTTAAATAAACTGTTGTATAAAAAGTGGATGTTTGGACCAAAAGGGGACCAAAGCAAAAATCGTAAAATTTTGGTCAAATTTTTTTCCCAGAAAATAGTCGAGCACCATCTAAAAACATGTTTAAGCATGTTTTTAGTGATAAGACGTTGAAAAAACATTATTTTCAGGTATTTTGAGTTGCGTCCAGAAACCGAAATTATTCCATGGACTCAACTGATCGAAGACAACTGGCTAAAATATATAAATTGGGTAAAAAAGTGTCGGACCTAGCTTGGGAACCAACTTGAGGGGTTCACAGGGGTTCAAATTTATCAAAATTAGCCAAAAATCTTGGCAAGTCTTGGGCTGCAAGTAAATTTGGATCAATTTAAAACTAATTATCCCTTTTTTTTTAAGGATGCAATGCAAGTGAAAGAGGGGCATTTGAAGTGTGTTCCCCAAGGATATAGATTTATGGAGGGCATCTGGCCTCCGGAATTGGTAATTTAAATTTATCTGCAGTTGAGATTCATGTGTAATTGTCTGTTCATAGGTGCCACTATTTCTCCGGGACGGCAAATTCCCAGAGTATGTGGATGCGGAGATCAAGAAATATTCAGGCAGTATCTACAGCAACTCCAATGCTGTGGAGTCAGAACCGTCGGTGTCGCTGTCCACTTTCCATGATGGTAGATTGCACAGGTGTTTGGGCAGTGCTGCTCCAGCCACTTGTGTTAGATGGCAGGACCAGAACAACAATGACAATAAAGTTGTTATTTGACTGACTTCCTATTCTTTATAAACAATAAATTTGGAAAGTTTTTACCGCAACAAAATTATTTGACGCGAAACATTTGGTATCTGGCCTTAAATTTGGAAGCAATTTGCCTTGGGATTTTTGTCCTTTCAACGGCAGGAAAAATTTAAAAACGTAGAGCCTTACCACTCGGGTTGAAGGATCTCGACAAAGATTCCCTAGTCGCGTCTTTGGTGCAGGAAATTTATACGCCGTATATAAGCCGTTCTAAATAGGATATTAGGATGTACAGTCGAACCTCTACATAGCGTACACCTAAGCCCTGTCCCGGCAAAAAAGCCTTAAATAAGGCAAATGAAACCTCTATATAGCGTACCCTCTACATAGCGTACACATATTGTTGTTAGCATATTGTTGTAGCACAGTTCAAAATCTACAAAATTCATTTTACAGAAAAGTTTTAAATATCTAAATGTTAAGATGTGGCCTTTTGGAAAAAAATTAGTTTCTTTAAAAAATAACAGATATTCAGTTTTTTTCAAGAAATTAATTTTTTCCAAGAGAAGATATCTCAACACTCAGTTTTTCAAAAATTCTTCTGTAAATTGGGTTTAGTGTTGAAATGTTTACTGTATTGCCTAATATTCGATAGAACATTTGATCCCTTAAAATGATGAGAATGCTTGTAAGCTTCTCAAAAAGACTTCATAAGTGTTTGGAGCCAAATTCTGACTTTTTTGTAATGATCCTGCTCAGTTTTAGATACCATTTGAAAGAAAAGATTCCTGGTTACAAACCAAAATTTTACAATTAATAATCATTCTAAAAACCCGTTAAGGACTTTTCCACCACCAGTTGATATAAGAATCAATAAATTTGCGTAACGCCTACTAACCTTTTTCAGTTTTTTTTCCATTTGGAAAAGCACGTACACGCTCCAAACCCAACAATCACACAACCATACATCACACAACATATCTGTTACTTTACTAATGTACCATTCAATGACATAATAAATGAAAAACAAAAAGAGCTAATGGCTTTGGTGGATCTTCGAAAATTTTCTTCTCGCAATCGCTGAAATTTTCTTTAACCACACCTAAAGTGTTTTGAACTTGAAAATTTTGTCCTCGGGCATTTAAAATTTAGCAATTGCCTTAATATGAGATTTGGGTCAAATTATCGCAATTAACAATTTATCAAATTATCAATTTCCCAGGGTCCTCTATCAATCTGCCCTCTTTATGATAATACGCAGTGATGTACAAGTTGCCTTTCCGTGTTGAACAAGATTCAAATTTGCCTTGGTCGTTGAAACCAACTCAAACGTGATTAGAGAATTACAAAAATTAAAAGAACTGGGTAGGAGTCGGCTTTCAATCAAGCTATGGTTGTCAAATGGGTATAAATTTTTTGAGAAAAAATTCATACAAGAAACACAGAATATCTTGTGGAACAAGATAAGAATCTCATTTTTGAGCTGTTCAATGGTTGGTTTAGGCTTTTGATCGAAAAAAGCCCCTCTCTAACGGTTAACCATTTCTAACTGAGAACTGAAATTTTTTACTGGAAAAGGCCAAAAGAACCTGAAAGTACACATTTAGTGCCGAAGTTGTTAAAAAATACAAGATTTCAAAAACTTTGAATGCTTTTTTCGATATTCCAGGTTTTTAGACAAAAATAAAGTGTTTTTGGCTAAAAATGACAGGTTTTAAGTTGTGGATGGTAACCCTGCTTACACCAAATAATTTTGTTGCGGTAAAAAGTTTCCAAATTTATTGTTTATACAGAATAGGAAGTCAGTCAAATAACAACTTTATTGTCATTGTTGTTCTGGTCCTGCCATCTAACACAAGTGGCTGGAGCAGCACTGCCCAAACACCTGTGCAATCTACCATCATGGAAAGTGGACAGCGACACCGACGGTTCTGACTCCACAGCATTGGAGTTGCTGTAGATACTGCCTGAATATTTCTTGATCTCCGCATCCACATACTCTGGGAATTTGCCGTCCCGGAGAAATAGTGGCACCTATGAACAGACAATTACACATGAATCTCAACTGCAGATAAATTTAAATTACCAATTCCGGAGGCCAGATGCCCTCCATAAATCTATATCCTTGGGGAACACACTTCAAATGCCCCTCTTTCACTTGCATTGCATCCTTAAAAAATGAGTAGCTTGAAATTGACTCAAATTTACTTGCAGCCCAAAATTTAGCACGATTTTTGGCTAAGTTTTGATAAAGTCGAACTCATATATAATGGCACCCCTCAAGTTAGTTCTCAAGCTAGGTCTGACACTTTATCTGAAGATATTTACAGGGTGTTTAAAATTTTTCTGACACTTTTAAACGGTTAAGGCCTTTTTAAAAGGCCGTTTTTTGAATTTCTGTGAACGCAGATCGACTCAGTTTTTGATGACAATTTTTTTGGTATATAATGTGAAGAACACGATTCTCGCTTGGTCCCTCCTGTTGTTTTGGCCTTACCCATCCAAAGGCCATCTACAGACCAGGAGCCAAACAACAGGGGGGACCAAGCGAAAATCGTGGTTTTGACATTATATACCAACAAAAGTGTCATCAAAAACTGAGTGGATCTGCGTTCGCAGAATTTCAAAAAAACGGCCTTTAAAAAGTTATGGCCGCTTAAAAGTGTCAGAAACACCCTGTGCTAGAAAGAAAAAGACAGTAATACAGTAAATTCATATGCACAATAATTTAAAATATACCCATTAAAAATATACCCAGGGTTGAATCGAGTGGTAGGGCAATAGTTGAAGTGCTCCCCTTTTGACAACCATGGTTCAATCTCAATCGAAGTAGTTCAATCAAAGTAGACTTAGGTCATAAATATCAAATTTTAAACTTTTACCATATAATTTCGAGTTTAGATCAAACGAAAGTGCAGACTTTACGTCAAACATAAGGCAAAAAGTTACATGAAATTTGTTTTGTATCGTAAAGTTAGACATTTGGGAGCACTTAAAAAATACGCGACCCACTCGATTAAACTCTACGACACCAACTCAATTAAACCCTACGCCACCCAGATCAGAACAAACTAAAAAAAGTTCGTTAAAATCGCTTTATTGGTTTCAGAGGCGATCCGATATAATGAGCAAAGCGGAAAAAACACAAAACCAAGAAAACTAATACCAAAAAAGAAGTGTGCGAAGAATGTAGAAAGTTTTCAATGAAAAAATGACAAAATTTGATTCTTTCGGGACAAGCTTCCGTCGAAAACAAAATTGCCATGTTCCCCGTATCGTTTTGATCATAGTGTAGGGCAGAGGTTGTAATGTACGCGGAGCATGTAAGTAGAGTTTTCTCTTTGAAATTATAGGGCTTAATTGAGTGGGTGGCGTAGGACTTAATTAAGTTAAAATTTGTGAAGCGTGAGCACGAATCCGGTGTCAGAATTAAAGATTTGCTAAAGGTGAAGACAGTTGAAGAAGTTCTTGATACAACTTCGGAAGCTGTTTCACCCGTTCGAATTCCTCTCAACCATCGTGTTCAACGTGAAATTCTGCATCAAACGCGACGTTTAACAAACGCGAAGGTTAACGCGAAGTTTAGTACACACGACCTTTCCAGTGTTAAAAAATTAATTTGACAAAGCAACGAGCAAAAAAATTCAGACTCGTTTTCACACACCCGTAAAGAAATCCCTGAAAAAGAAGTCCATCTTGGCGAGATCCGGTAAAAAAGGACATTCACACTAAATACTCTGATAGTTCATTCACCCTCACAATTGTTTTATCTCAAAAAACACGTAACTCAGCCACTCCATTGCACTGCTCTTCTGAGCTAAAAATACAACAAGAAGATAGGAAAATAAGCTAAACACTATTATGAAGCCTGTCTTTATTACGAGAACTAAAGATTCTTCAAAAACGAACCTAATAGTAACACCAAATATTTAATTTGAATTGTATATGCTCATGCAACAAATATGTCTCATAGAATTGTGTAGCCAAGCGATTCTTCAGGCGGAGCTGGAGGAGAACAACGACACAGGCAACTGGAACAGCAGCACCGCAGCCACATAGAGAATCTGCGCTTCGCTCACAGCAATTTTCTCCTTCTCCGTTTTTGCAAGACCAGTGCTTCCCATGACCAGCTAAATGTTATTACTAAGAATTGACGATTGTCAAAAAACTTTAACCTGGAAATGAAGAGCCGTGAGGATGCACTGGAAGAGAATAGCCAAGCTAGAGACAACCCCATGCATTCCGGTAACGAAGGATATAGCTTGCATCACCACAAAACTGATCACGGAAGCGGCAGCCAACAAACGAGGACGATTGCAGTAGACAGTCTTGGGGCACAGCTCAATATCGATCTGAAAAGGGTGATGTAAAAAATCGCCTTTTTACGGAACTGAGAAGTTTAAGACCAGCAAAGCGTAGATGAACGGAGCCAGAAAGAACACAGTCGGGGTTGAGGAAAGCAGGCGAGATCCGAATAGATGGCCCATCAAGACATTTCCACTGAAGACTAGAGCATAGAGCCAGTCTCGGCGTTCCACATCGTCATATCCTAAAAACCAGAATTGGTGGGTTCTAAGAAAAATATTGAAACATACCATGAAAATTCTTAGCCAACTTCAAATAAGCGTACACCGGCAAAAGCAGCAGCAAAGCGAAAGCTACCAACGGACTGAACAAGCTCGAGAGAATGCTAGCTGACCACAACAAACCCGTCAATTGACCAGCACCCAGAGCCATCATCAGAATGCTTATACCTAAGAACATGAAATTAAGACTGAAAATTCTAGAAAGATCGCTCACCAAAATACAACTCCTGCACAGTGTTGCGCTTCTTCTTGTCTTCTGCATCCAAAGGAGTCTGCTCACGAACATCAGCCATCAACTGCAAAAAAGGCATGAAAAATAAGTATTCAAGAAGGAATGATGTTATACACCTGCTGTTTGAAAGCGCCATCATCCTTGACGAAGTTGATAGCCTCCTGGGCGGAATCACCAAAGGTTTGCAGCCGGGCGACCAATCCAGAAGCCAAATGTTCCCCGTGATCGTAAAGCTCAATACCCCGACGACGCATCGTCTCCAAGGTGGTGTGAAGCTGCTCGACATAGTTGCGACCAATTTTTTCGATCATTGTCATCTTGTCTTCTTTTTGACCAAAATAGAGCGAAATACCTGAAAAACGTCATCCGTGAAAAAGCAGAATGAGCGACAAAAATTGATTGATATCTGCGACTTTGAGAATCATGTATTGAGTCGAAGGTCAACATCTTGGACGCGTCGAGTCGACAACTCCAATAATGAGCCTAATGGGAAATTTGTTGGACGAATTATGAAATCTAAAGCAAATTTTCCGCCAATTCAGATTAAGAATGTGTGCGTTTCCTGCTATCGTATGATATCATAACATCCTTGACTCACACAGCCTTTCAAAATTTGAATCTTAGTGTAATAGGGAAATTTGGCGCCAAAAGAAAAAATTATCGAAAATGGTCGATTTGAGGTCGTTTTTGTTTCATGTTTCTGATGTGGTTTTTTTATTTTTGGTTTTCGCGTGCTTATAGCCAAAAAATTCTTCACAAAAAGAACTTTCGAATGAGCCATTACTTGCCGAAAAGACAGTTAAAATTTCAATACCAGAACTAATTTCTGTGAAAATTTTCAAAGAAATTTTTTTCGCCTTATTGAGATGATTGAGATCCTACCAAGTTTTCCCGACCAATTTTTCTGTAACAAAACCGGAGACTTGATAGAGGAGCATGTTGGTACCATCAAGAGCAGAACTGGACAGCTGGAATGTCGCCTTGTTGTCGTGGACTGTATTGAGGGCCCGCCGAACAGTGGTGTTGTATTAATAGAGCGCTGTCGCCATGCCAATCAGACCACTGCTTTCAGTTCCGATCTTTTTCAGACGTTCAGCATTCAAGTTCCAGTTAAATTTCACAATTTCTTCGAGGATCCGTCAGATTGCAATCCATTATGTGAAACCATCAAGGGTATCAAAGTAGATTTTTTAAAAGAAACTCTAGTCTGTCTCATCTCTGTAAATTTTTAAAATTTTTTAATTTGCAATTTTACTTGTTGACTAATATCGTTTGCAGAGCCAATCGTTATGTGGAGCTCGTCGCCGACGCCTTTCTGAAAGTACAACAAGATACTGCTGTGTCAATTGGAGGAAACGAAGAAGCCAAGCAAGTTCGTACGATGGATGGCATTGTTAAGATCAAGGTCAGTGTCTTAGAGTGTCTGCTAAGATGATTTATTAAAAAGTAGGTCTACATGATAGTTTACATTTCCAGTTAAAAACATAAAAAAGAAAACTTTTTTTAGAAAACTTTCATTACAGCACACTGATAGAATCAGAAAGATAGGGGGAGGGTGTACTTGGGGTATTTTTTTATAGTTTTTTCATTGTTTTTATGTTTTTGTCTTGATGGCAAAGTCATTGTTTTAAATATTTTTACCAAAATTTTGACCTAAGTCTAAATGAAACCATAGCAGATGGTTAGTTAAAAGGTATTATACACCGTTTCGGTCACTGGAGATGTGCAAAAAGGGCTCTATATGCATTTTATGATCGAAAGTCTTTCTCGGATACATTGTCAGCACGAATAATAAATTATTATAACAACAGAGCATAAATAAATAAATAATTAATAAATAATGAATTATAAATTATAAATAATAATTTAATAAATTATAAATAATTTAATACAGATGAAAACTTTATAATTTTTTTAGAGTAGATTTTTAGAGTAGCTTTTAAAGTAGCTGTTTTTGAGGGAGGGTGGGGGGTTTAATATATCGAAGTAGCGCCAGAATTTCTATGAGCGATTGCCAATTAGCTGCCTATCGAACAATTGAAAATTTCAATCCTTTCCTTGCGGATCAAAGAGTCGTAGTGTGTTATATTAATTTCAGTGACAACGATATGATCAAACGCGACAACGTCACCGTCGGAGTCAAGCGAGGAGCGTCGATTGCTCCGGATCAGCTCAAAATTTTGCTTCGAAGATTTTATAACTTCGGGTCTGATAGAGTGTCATCTCCTCATTTCTCAAAGCAATCTTCGAATCTAAGTGTCAAATCCTGGTGTAATGAATGCAATAGAAACAAGTATTGGGATGGACAGAAAAAAGTAGTCAACTACCAGCAATATGAAGGCACTCTAAGTCTTGTAGCTGCTGCAGTTGTTGCTCCTGTCACGTTCCCGGTATCTATGAAACACAATTTCTCTTTTATTGAGTAAAAAATAAAATAGAAGCTATCTTCTCTGTTGATCTACCGCTTTGTAATGAGCAGCAACCATCTCCTCATGCAGAATGCGACTTCTCGCTGCGAACCTAGGACAAAATAATCGTGAAATATTACATTCGACTCACTCTATAACATACACTCTCCATAACTTACAGCTAAGGTTAGAGCCGACTGTATCAATAAAATCAAATACCTGCTGATAAGTGTACAACTTCCACTTGAAGATAGATAATCATAGTTTACTAGTGTAGCTGCGCCCGTTAGGCGCTAAATTTCTCCACAATGGCTTTTCACCTCTAGAAGAAGATAAACTTTTGAATATATTTTTTCTAATATCTTTAGTTCAGTTTGTCTTTTTAAGAATGCTGGCGTTTTTTTAGTTCATTGTGATACTTTTTCAGGTATGATCAGATTACAACACCGTCACTCTCACTATACACTGTCAGCACGAAATTTCTCCTTCTTTACTTAAAGCCCTAAGAAAATCACTACATATGGTACTCAGAAAAAAATATAGCATTAAGAATTAATGGACTATGTGGCCACACCTATATTATAACAACAGAGCATAAATAAATAAATAATTAATAAATAATAAATTATTTTATTATAAATTATAAATAATAATTTAATAAATTATAAATAATTTAATACAGATGAAAACTTTATAATTACGTCGAATTTTTAGGGTAATCCAAATCATCAATTTCTTTGACATCAACTATCTTGAAGTTTTCTTAGTCACTGAAAACTTCAACATCATTGTCCGATATGACTGTGACCGCCAAGACAGCCCCTTCAAAGAAAATAAATAATTCGAGGTGAATTGAATATTTTTTACCATTCCATTGAATCGAAACCTTAGACACAAATATCTCATTATCAGATTTAAAGGTCGGCTGATGCTGCGTTGCCACTTGTGCATTCCATCTGCAGCAGTGCCCAGAATTTTATAACAACAGAGGTAGGACAGATCTGCTTACCAATCTGGGCTGTTTGATGCACACTTTGTACACTCTACATGTCTGTTTCGCAGTTTCTTGGTCCTTAAGTTGCCTTCCTCTTTTGTTGTGTTGATGAGTAATTCACTTAATCTGCTCTTCCTACCCACCTTCAATATATATCTTCAGAAAGTAGTGGTAGTGGTTAATTTTTTGTTGTGATTGCTTGTTTTGGTCAGTTGTGCCTTTTGGTCACTCCAGTGGTGTGTTTATTGTGCTAGGTTTTTTCTAGTTTGACAAGCAGTTCTTGCCCAGCAGATCCCCAGACTTTCAGTTCCAGTTTTCGGCTATTCTCCGGCTTGTGCCTTTACCCCAGCATTGTGTACTTTATTTGTTCATATAATTTTGCTGCATTTATTTTGACTTATTTGCCCAATAAAGTTAATCCACCTTTTTCGAGTCCAGTAATCCAGTCCAGGTATCCCAGGGACCCAGCTAGTCGATCATAACAGGTTAAAGCACTCTTTTTAAAAAACTTTATCGGTTGGTAGTAATATTAAGGAGAATCATACCACAAGACTGCAATAATATGGGTATGTCTGGTTTACTGTATGATATTTAGGACCCGTTATTTTCAACCATTTAAAATGAAAAAAAATTGAAATGAAAAATACTAGTCATAAGGTCATAAGGTCTACTAAGAAACCTGGGAAAAAGCTAGAAAGAATCACCGACAAATTCTGAGCCTATTGCAGCAATTACTACGCGTGACCAGGCGAGTGTTAAAGAGAGCAAAGACCTCGACTGTATTTTGTTTATATATTCTCTGCATGTCATTTACTGACATTTATTATAAATTTTATTTTCAGTCAATCCATGACTCGAATCTCTGCGAATTAAAATTATTTGCGAAAATGAGCAAACTAACTAGTCTACTCAACAGAATCTACTCAACTGAAAATTATCAAGCATGCCAAACAAGTCTCTAATCACTGGGCGGATCAGAAAATCGACGCCCTTCGGTAGAGAGTCATTAACGTGGTCAAGCAGCAGAATGAACTGAGTCAGCTCAAGTAAGATTTTCAGAGTTGTGGTTTCTTTTTTCATAATTTTTGCTTTTGTTTTTTACGTTGTATAGAACAGGGCATAAAAATCAAAATCAGGGAGCGGCACAACCTCTGGATGCTGAACAATGCCAACAAAAAATTTACAGCTAATTTACAAGACAGCATCCATGGACGTCTATCTCCAATATATCTGGCAAAAGATACTACAGTCCACTCTTGATATAACATCACACCTGGGGCCATGCAAAATGTAATTTTTGTCGTTTTTTGAATATATTAATTTGCGTAGCTGTTGTATATTTATTGTATATTATTTTGTTTACTTAGTTTATTGGTTACTCAAAATATATTGTTAAACAGGTTGGTGTAAGCAAGGTGTAAGCATGAGTGCCTCTCCGGTATAGTGCCAATCAGGTCCAATCGATGTAGTCAGGTCCTCTGTAGGTTGACTTTCTAACACCAGTTGCAGTAGATTATCATCTTTATGAAGTTCAAAGGCTTCTTCAATGACTTGCCAAAGATAGGATTCCATCCACTTTGTAGTTTTAATATCATTAGGCTTGCTAATGATCAGTGTGTAGTTAATTTCTGCATTATTAGGGATGATGTCTTTTGGGATAATCAATTGAATTTCAGTGCAGTTAGCTGTAAAAAGATTTTTCACACATAATTAATGCTTAAGCTACCATTCTCGCATGCATTGTATTTCTCAAAGCTAAATCGATCTCCCTCCAACACCAAATTAAGTACAGAACTATTAATATTATTTAGAGGAAAAATATTCAAAAGCACTGTTCCATTGCTTAGAATAAGGATAGGCTGAAAATGTGAACTTTTAGCAAATAAATTTTCCAAAAAATTTACTTTTCTGTTAATGTTGGGCGGCATATTAAGACTGAACAAATCATTTACAACAGCTTTTAGTGCTTTCACATCTCGTTTCAATCCAAGTTGAAAATTGAGGGTCTCGTTTGTGGATTGCAGAATAAATTCGATGCACTTGTCTCCTAAATTATTGTCTTTGATTTAAAACTGTTTATTGCACAATATTGGGTTGGTCCATAAGTTCGTGGGTGATTATACGTAACAGAACATATTTATGTATGGGTTGCGAAATTTTTGATAAATGAGAATTGGCACTCAACTAAATGCTTGGTTTCAAAATCGAAATTTTGACTGCACAAATTACGATTTGAAACCCATCGGTTAATTAATAAATGATTAATGGTTAATTAATAAATGATCAATTAAGTAATGATTAATTAAATTTAATTAACCGATGGGTATCAAATCGTAAATTGTGTAGTCAAAATTTCGATTTTGAAACCCAGCAATTAATTCAGTGCCGATTCTCATCTATCAAAAATTTTGCAACCCACACATAAATATGGTCTGTTTCGTATAACCAACCACGAACTTATGGGCCAACCCAATACAAGGGCCTTAACACTCGGCTTGCCACGCGTAGTAATTGCCTCTACTGATACAGAATTTAATGCCCAGCACGATGTTGTTTTTAGTTTTCCGTCCGCACCAACAACATCATCGCCAAAAAGGCATTTGAAAATTGCGAGCAAACAGCCGTCTCATGTCATCAATTTGTTTGCTTCTTTTGTATGGTTCTCACCTGAATTTTTGATTCATCGAGGCAAATAATATGTCAAAATGTTCGGCATACACAGGGCTTTGCAACGCGCACAAACATCAATGATACTATTTTAAAAATTGGGAAGAAATCGCAATTTATCCACCCAAGTCCAGGTTTTGGCGAAAACGTAGATTGGCACTAAAATGGCTCTCACTTTTCAGGAAACGCATATTTTTAAAAAATTTTAACGCTATGTTGTAGCCCACTCACTGAGCTACAAAATGAGTGTAAACATGAACTATAACGTTTGGTACAACTCCCGGAAAAGTGCTGTTTACTGCAGTCAATCGTTATTGTTTTAATTGCTTGATTGCATTATTTGATTTATTACTGAACAATATACAACCAGACATCAAAATACATACATATGATTGTCACATAAACTAATTTATCGGCACGACGAACATCTATCAAATGCCACAGTATCTATCAAATGCCGACGTTTACTTGGGCAAGCAAGATGTTCAAACCGAGACCAATCTTGGAGAATCCGTAAGAAGTTTAGTTTTATGATACCCTTGCAATGAGACTATTTTACAGGTTGTGCTCAATCTTTCCGCAAGTTTTCTTCAATCTGGACGCAAAATAATCACCGACAACTTCTTCACAAGTAGTCAGTTAGGCAAGAAGCTTTACGATGCCAAGACTCATTTGCTGGGAACAATTCGCAAGAACTGGAGCAGCAACCCCAAGGATTTTATTGCTGAACCATTGCAGGTAAGCTTAGCTAAGTTAACTTTTCTTTTCTCCACTGATAAGCAATTTTTACTTTAGATGAGAAAAGTCCAGTTCGCTTTTCGAGACCAAGAGACCCTACTAAAGTTCCAAGCCAAGAAGAGTAAACAAGTCTGTCTCTATTCTACGCTGCACCACAATGAGCAAATCCATCGATCTGGAAAGCCGAAGATGATCACCGACTACAATCAGACAAAATTTGCTGTGGACATCTTCGACGAAATGACAGGTCGTTATGCTTACAAGCCGCCTACGAATCGCTGGCCGCTGCGTCTCTTCATCAATTTCTTGGTCGATGGAGGAGCAACCAATGCGTATGTGCTGTTTTGCGGAAGCTCAACAAGACGAGAATTTATCCATAAGCTGGCCGACCAACTGATGCGTGATCAGAAAGCCGAAAGGAATACTTCGCAATATCGGATGAATAAGGGCTTCAGAGATATTTCCAGCATCTACGACAGGTAACACTTCACTTTCCTCCTCATTTGTCCCATGGCGGAACAACATCAAATTGGTGCCACATTTGCAACAAAGTCGGTAGAGGGGATCACATTCGCAGCTGCAGCAAATGTGAAAGACCGGCATGTGAAGAGCACACCCTTATGCTTCTGGTTTGTACAAAGTGCCACGTCATCAACGATGAAGAAAGGATTCCACCAACCAAGAAGCCAACCACTAATGGATATTGCCACGTCTGCCGAAAGGGAACAAGGTGGCTGTGCAATCGCTGCAAGAAACATTTCTGCAAGACACACCAATTGAGTAGAGATGAAAAAAGATGTTCGTCGTGCCGATAAATTAGTTTATGTGACAATCATATGTATGTATTTTGATGTCTGGTTGTATATTGTTCAGTAATAAATCAAATAATGCAATCAAGCAATTAAAACAATAACGATTGACTGCAGTAAACAGCACTTTTCCGGGAGTTGTACTAAACGTTATAGTTCATGTTTACACTCATTTTGTAGCTCAGTGAGTGGGCTACAACATAGCGTTAAAATTTTTTAAAAATATGCGTTTCCTGAAAAGTGAGAGCCATTTTAGTGCCAATCTACGTTTTCGCCAAACCTGACTTGGGTGGATAAATTGCGATTTCTTCCCAATTTTGAAAATAGTATCATTGATGTTTGTGCGCGTTGCAAAGCCCTGTGTATGCCGAACATTTTGACATATTATTTGCCTCGATGAACCAAAAATTTAGGTGAGAACCATACAAAAGAAGCAAACAAATTGATGACATGAGACGGCTGTTTGCTCGCAATTTTCAAATGCCTTTTTGGCGATGATGTTGTTGGTGCGGACGGAAAACTAAAAACAACATCGTACTGGGCATTAAATTCTGTATCAGTAGAGGCAATTACTACGCGTGACAAGCCGAGTGTTAAAAGTAAAGGGTTGTCCAAATTTTTTGAACTATTTCTTTTGCTCATAACTTTTTGGTGATGCGTTATACCAATGAGATCTTTTTTTTTATTCGATAGAGGAGGTGTTAGGAATTCGATTGACATTTTATTTTCATTTTACGATAAAATTTTTCTTTTCTGCTAGCTAGTTAAAGATTTCGTTATTTTTTCGGTAAAATGGCTTAGTTTAGTAAGAAGTCGTAACAAAGATCCATAATAACACTTTATTGGACAACACAGCGATAACAAATTAGAACATTCATTCAGTGGTTCCGTATTCTTGCTCAACACTTCGACCTCTAACTTCGATGCATCTGCGAAGACGATTTTCGTAAGAATTGAGAGCACGATCCAGCATGTCTCAAGGCAAATTGTCGAAAGCCGCCTGAATTCTGAATCGTTGTCCCTTGAATGATTCTATTTGTTGGTGCTTTTACGTTTCTTCCCAATTTGGCCCGATACGCAACTTGAACCTTCTTTGCTGACCCGGATTGGGCATACCAGATAATTGTAACAAAGGGTATAAGCCCTTTAACCGAAAAAAAACACGAAATCTTTAACAAGCTAGCAGAAAAGAAAAATTTTATCGTAAAATGACAAATAAGATGTCAAACAAATTCCTATCACCTCCTCTATCAAACAAAAAAACATCGTTGGTATAGCGTATCACCAAAAATTTATGAGCAAAAGAAATACAGTCGACTCCCTCCATAGTGTACACCCGCCATAGTGTACACCGCCGCCATAGTGCACACCCGGTTCCGATTTGGTTGGCCACCATATAAATTTATAGTAACGAACCCCCCGCCATAGTGCACACCCTCCATAGTGCACCCCGCCATAGTGCACACCTGGGCTGGAACCAAACCAATAAACGTCTCTCTATAGTGCACACTTTACATATTTTTACGTCAACTTTCAAAAAGTAAATGTTTTAAAGCGAAACTAGTTTAATTTTTTTATCATTACGACTTTAAAACAACTAACGCATCATTGTTGTTCTATTCATGTACTTTCGCGAGTGCAGTTTTGTCAAACACAAAGTGCTTCTTTTAGCGGGCGCTCGAAAATTAAACTGAGCAAATAACGCTTAAGTTTTTCCCACCGAATACTACAGCAGAATCGCAGGTGATTTCTTAACATCTTAAAAATTATCAACACGAGTCTCATACGCAACCTACTTTGTCAGCCAATGGATCAAGGGATCATTCAGAACTTGAAAGTACATTATAGGCGCTTTCTCCTTAGTGAACGAATTGCAGCAATCGACACCACTGACTTCAAATAAATCTTCAAGGCGTTGTGTCTCTTTCATCGAGCCTGAGGTACATGAGACCCGACACGCTTGCAAATTGCTTTCTAAAGGCAGGATTCATCGTGGATGGACAGGTGGAGCTTTATTTATTTTATTTTTTGGTTGATAATTTGATAACTTAGATTGGAAGAAATTGCAGAAGCCGTCTCGACAGCCGAAGCGGAATATGACAGTGACTCTGAAGAGGTGATAATTGATGAGGAAGAGCCGGTACAGTCTGCGGTTACAACTCGAGAAGCCATCGAGGGATTCAAGCTCTTCCAGCGCTACGTAGAAACTAACTTCGCTGATCCTGCCGTGTTAGGAATGTGACAAGCTGGATGAACTACTGACGAATGAACGCTTGAAGAAGATGAAGCAGAAAATCTTTTTTGATTATTTTACGGCTGACAAATGATTGAGTATTATTGATGCTGTTGTTGTTCGAATAAAACTTTGTTTTAGATGGAAAACCCCTCTATAGTGCACACATGGCCGTGTTAAAGCAAAATAGCTCTCCCCATAGTGCACCCCGACATAGTATTCCCCCGCCATAGTGCACACCTGGCGCCGGTCCCTTGGGTGTGCACTATGGCGGGAGTCGACTGTAAATGTAAATCCTTGATGTTTCAGGTATTTCAAAATGTCTACTCAAGTTGTTATTCTTCCTTGAAATAAATTCGGTTGTAAATTGCATTGCCATTGATATTAGGGGGTCACTATATTGGGGGTCTTTTAATTAGCGCGGACCAGGCCTGGGGCCACTATATTGGAGGGCCACTATATTGGGGGTTCATTTATCTAGATTTTAGATTTAACCAACCAAATCGAGCTCAGGGGCCACTATATTGGAGGGCCAGTATATTGGGGGTTCATTTATTTAGATTTTAGATTAAACCAACCAAATCGAGCTCAGGGGCCACTATATTGGAGGGGCAACTATATCGGGGGCCACTATATCGAGGTTTGACTGTAATGTCAATTTTTAGTTAGTTTTGATATCTTTTTTAATTTTTAGTGCATGAGCTGCTCTATGACATCATCTTTAGTAATTCTAATTTACCCATATAAATGGGTTACTGAACCCCTTCCTGGAATGAAGATACTCACCGGAGTCACACTCCTTAACACCATTGATGGAATTTAAGTGTTTTAAAGGTCTCAAGTCTAGCAATTGGTTTCCAACAAGACTGCTCAAATCGTAGTCTCCTAACAGCACAGTAGAAGAGTTGGTGACCACAAAAATTTTTTGTGCAATATCTGTCCAGTTCGAATTAACGAGCTTCATAGCTAGCGTCAGGGCATCCACTGTGCTATGATTGGTTTTTAGCATAAACTGTCTCACTCTTCCTCCAACATTAACATTTACTTGAGTGCAGTTAACTAAAAATTTGTAATTTAAGATTGAAACCGACACCAAACAGCAAAACATACCTGTGCACAAGATCACTGTAGTAATGTTGTTCCTGTCCTTTACATTGACACTCACTTCCACATTTTGGTTCAATTGATTTGTTTTGACTAGCTGCAGAATATACTTCAAAATAGCAAAGTCGGTAGTAGCACATTGATCACCTCTTTTAGCTCTTCTGGAGATTGTAACCTGTGGGTCTGCCACGATAACTTGGTCGTCAATGGAAAATATGCCTTTTTCTTAAAAACCAATTTCTAGTCAATATATTTATCAAAACCTGAAAAACTAACGGCTTCTCTCCAGAGTTTGCCAGGCATCTATGTTTTCTGTGCTTATCCACAAACTAGCTTCCATGTCGGTTTTGTTTTGCTTCTGGACTTTTAGAGTGTAGTTGAAATTCTGTTCTTTGGCCGCAACTTGTATTCTTTCTTCTAAATTTTTATGTAGAAACAAAAGCTTTTGAAAACAACGTTTACACCTAAACACGAGTCCTGTTTACGTGCATTTGTTGTGCTGGACTGCCAAAAAGTGGTGGTCGGCTTCTCACAATAACAAGGAGCGCAAGTTGTGGTAGCTGGACTAGTAGGTGCTATGCTGGGCAAGTAGGTTGTTGAGCTAGAACTAGTAGATATGAGGCCAGTAGTCGAAACCGTTGTTTCTTCAGAGGTTGTGCCAGGCGAGTAATCTGTGGTAGTCACACTTGTATGGTCTGGTGTCACAGTTGTAGGATTCACTGTGTGCTGAGTTGTAGTGCTTGTAGGTATAACTGTGGGCTTCCATGTCACAGTTAGGATTCATGCAAAAATGAGTTGCTTGTAGGTATAACTGTGGGCTTCCATGTCACAGTTGTAGGATTCACTGTGTGCTGAGTTGTAGTGCTTGTAGGTATAACTGTGGGCTTCCATGTCACAGTTGTAGGATTCACTGTGTGCTGAGTTGTAGTGCTTGTAGGTATAACTGTGGGCTTCCATGTCACAGTTGTAGGATTCACTGTGTGCTGAGTTGTAGTGCTTGTAGGTATAACTGTACTTCCATGTCACAGTTGTAGGATTCACTGTGTGCTGAGTTGCAGTGCTTGTAGGTATAACTGTGGGCTTCCATGTCACAGTTGTGGATTCACTGTGTGCTGAGTTGTAGTGCTGTAGGTATAACTGTGGGTCCATGTCACAGTTGTAGGATTCACTGTGTGCTGAGTTGTAGTGCTTGTAGGTATAACTGTGGGCTTCCATGTCACAGTTGTAGGATTCACTGTGTGCTGAGTTGTAGTGCTTGTAGGTATAACTGTGGGCTTCCATGTCACAGTTGTAGGATTCACTGTGTGCTGAGTTGTAGTGCTTGTAGGTATAACTGTGTATTTCCATGTCACAGTTGTAGGATTCACTGTGTGCTGAGTTGTAGTGCTTGTAGGTATAAATTGTATTTCCATGTCACAGTTGTAGGATTCACTGTGTGCTGAGTTGTAGTGCTTGTAGGTATAATTGGGGCTTCCATGTCACAGTTGTAGGATTCACTGT
>JAMRYI010001113.1:0-44308 GCA_029231635.1 Ditylenchus weischeri | reverse complement strand
GTCCGGACCGTAAGCCTGAGATTACCCAACGGTCATATTTGGCGAAGGCCCCCAGTATTGCTTATCCCGCTGGAGACAGCGGGTGAAGATATGGAGGAGGTCCCTAGAGATGATCCGCCGGATATTCCGACTCTCCCTATTTACAACACCCAACCCGATTTTTCGGCTGACATAGAGCCGAAAAAACAGTATAATTTGCGAAAGCCTGCTAAAACGATCAATTATTTCGGAAATTAATTTCGAAATTCTTCCAGAAAATAACCCAATATAGGGACAAAGGAACCTGAAAACTCCTACCCATACCAAGGGACAAAGAACTTTTCTGATATGTAAATTACTTTTTTAACATTTTCTAGTGATTCAAAAAGATGTTGTAAACACCCCAAACAAAGAAAGGCTAATAAAAATTCCAATATTAAAAATAACCAACTCCTCCTAACAAAGGAGTTGGCCAGAAGCTGTTGTGTTGATCAACACAACAACTTTACGCAGTCAACACCTTAATGTTGGGTTATGTGGATTGCCTATAAAAGAAGGGTGGAGGGGGGTATCATGTTACTCCTACTTATCTTTGCCTAAACCTCTCCCACCTTACCTCTTTTAAAAAGGGACGCCAAAGCCTTAAGCTAAATAACCTACATTGTGTCTGACACCTTGGGAAATGGGTGTTTGGAAAGCCCATATGGGCTGAACATCTTTAACTTGGTTTTTCCAAGTGATTTGTGTAAACAAATCACTTGGTTAAAAATCATCTTGCCCTACGATGGGCTTCTACTTTCTAAATTAATATTGGCCGTTTTTGGGGTATTGATTATGACCCTTCTGGGGATTGGTATAATCTTTTTTATCCGAAAGAATCGGCCACCCCGCACCAACATCCCGTTTTACATGGTTATGACCATATTTTTGGTTGTTATCACCCAATTCGGGGAGGCAATGGATTTTGACGGATTACCGGATCACATTCGGTTTGGTACCCGGCCAACCCGCGGTCTAAGCCCGATGTCGGGTAAAATGGCCGGCGGATTGCTTAAAAAAACTGAAATTGTTCACCCGCCCATTAAAAAAGCTGTTTAAGGGTTTACGGGGTCCCGTGGCTTCAGTAGCCTCCTTTTTTGGCCTTTCTTGGCTCTCCGACCTCATATTTGAGGTTGAGGCCGAGGCTCAGTGGGAAATCCTCCTAGGTTCGGGGGTGGTAGCGATGGCGCTACTCTTGCTTGCGTTTGTTTATTGCAAGTGCAAGCGAGTCCCACCTCTGAACCCGCCCCAGGAGTCGCCACCCCTCCAACGCTCTTTTGAAGCGCAGGAGGATTACGAGACGATCCCACTGGCCGACACCCCGCGGAGACCTAGACACGAGGTCCCGCCGGTCAAAGATATAAGGGAACCGCTAGCCCAGCTGGGGGTGCCGCGCTCGAGTAACCGGTACAATACCACCCAGCGATCCGACCGTGAATAACACGGTCGGGACGATAAATTTTGTGAGAACCCCTAGAGGGAGTAATTTTTTTCTAAAAATTTTTTATAATAATCAGGTTAAATTTTATTACAGGTATTTGTTCAGCGTCCAATGAAGAGTATGGCACCACCGCGCCCAAAGTCGATCAACCTACCACCTGAAGCTTTGGAGAAGATTTTCATATTCTCTGCCACAAGAGCACCTTCGGCTGACTTGCCCATGGAGAATTTAAGCTTGGATAAGGTTCAAGATGATCCAATGGAGATGGTGGTAGATATGGGGCAAAATGGTCAGGTAAGTGAAGTTAGTACACCACCCTTTGCGGAGTCGGGTCTCGCTAAAAAGTCCGATTCCGCAAGGTCAAGTCATTCTGGTGACCCGGTTAAACCGGACCAAGTAAGCACCATAGACCCCATTCAGGGATCCAACATTCCCACGACAAGTGGTTTGTCTGACCCCAAAAAAGCTCTAAAAAAGAGCAAATCCCAAAAAAGGGGCAAAAAAGTTAAGCCTGCTGAGCCTAAAAGTCTTGTTACACCCCCTTCTAATGAAAATCCACCCCAAAAAATTAGGGTACCCAATGAGCCAAAATTTCGGCCACCACCCTGAATTCGGAGGCTTTTAGCCGCGGAGGGTTTGTGGCCGATCAAAAACGGTGAGCTTTTGCATATCGGCAACTTTTGTAGATTTGACTTTGAGCTGTTGCTCAGGCGTCATATTTGACCTTGATTTTTGCTTTCGCAAACGTGCTTGTTCGCGCATTGTTCCTCTTTTGCGCGAATTGTATCTGTAAGGATCCACATATTCGCTCAATGAATTAATCCAAAAAATGCAATAAAGTATTAGCAGGATCCATAAAAGGACAGAGATTGCAATTTCCATACCCTAATTTTTTAAAATTAAAAAAGTCTTATTTTGAAACAAACGTTGTAAATCAAGTATGGCCAGTAATAGACCGGATTGTTTTCATAGTGCGCAAAAATCATCAATCCAAATGCCATCACAGAAATAATAGGCATGAAAATTAGCTCTATAAAATAAAAACAAAAAGTGTGTAATAAAATACATTGTATTAAATGTATTGCTAGCATAATTTTGTTATTTTAAATAAATAAAAAAAAATAAATAAAAAATTACCTCGCTTTGCGACTTTAACTGGTTTGAAATTTTAACCTATTTTTGAAATTTCAAAAAAGGCTGAGGCCTGATAGAGAAGTAAATTTGCTATATTTTAATACCAAATAAGTGTGCGAAAAATACTAATCCGGGTGGCCTTATACAAAAGTTAGGCAGAAAACGCAAAAACTTCTAATTTTAATCGGAAAAATGCCAGTTGTTTGCTTATAAAATGATAAATGTGCTTTTCGAAAACGAACGTCTATTTTTAGGGTTGCTTAACCATGTTTCTCAACATGGCCGTGGCAAAAAGAGACTCTGTTTGCATTTTATGATCAAGATACTCTGTTTGCATTTTTTTTATGATTTGTGATCAACTTCTCGGAATTATGTCTTAGGGATGTTGGTGTGCGCATCTCAACTCCAAGCCCCGAATTGCGTTTTATGCCTAACTTTTGTATAAGGCCACCCGGATTAGTATTTTTCGCACACTTATTTGGTATAAAGATAGAGCAAATTTACTTCTCTATCAGTCCTCAGCCTTTTTTGAAATTTCAAAATTAGGTAAAAATTTCAAACCAGTTAAAGTCGCAAAGCGAGGTAATTTTTTATTTGCTATTTGTTTTTTTTCGGGCAAGTGATAGCTTATTTTAATTCCGTGAGGAAGCTGTTGCAGATAAGTTTATGTGAAAAAATAAATTTTCGGCACCGGCACCAGCTCATGGCACCAGTGCGATGCCATGAGCTGCCGGTGCCGCACCGGTGCCACTTACAACACTGGTTCAAACCCCCATGCTATTTAAAAGAAAAAAATTGCGAAAAAAATCAGCTTGGGCGACCAAGGAAAATTTTTTTATAAAAAATTTTCACCAAAAAAATTTTTTTCGTTAAAATGCCTGAAAAGTTGAAATAAAAACTTTTTGAAACTTTTCTTAAAATCAAATTTTCGAAAAAAATAAACAGGGGGGGACCAAGGCATCTTTTTTTCCAAAGATGCGAATGTATATAGAGCTAAAGATTTTGAGTTTAGCTATTTTTTTGTTTCCAGATGTCTGACAAATATGTATTTTTATATTTATTTTTATATTTTAGTCAATCTTTGAAACTTTTTAGTATTCTTAAACATTTTTAAAAAACGGAAAAGCATCTTTTCATTCTCGGAATTTGTTTTTCATGCATCCATAGTCACTTTCGAGTGATTTGTGTATAAGGTATGTGGTTGTGCACATCAAAAACTCCATCAAAAAGTTGGGTCTTTGGCCGCGAAGTGGCCAAACATAGAAAGTAGTGCAGGCATTTGTTTTTTTTTAATCATAATTCAATACAAAAATACTAAAAAATCAGAAATGGAGAAATGGACTATTAGCGTGGTATTGTATGTTATTGTTGGGTTACGAATAAAGAATCTGAAGGTAACGAAGAAAACGAGAATTTAGAGCAAAATTTTTTTCGGAAAATGTTTTCCGCCACCTGAAAATCCATTTTTCATACGTTTCACAGCTTTAAACGTCTAAGAAAGCAGTCAAAACACACTTTTGGGAAGAGGCGGTATAACGAAGTCCTGCCTTATCTTCTATGTCTTTATCTCATTCATCTATGGCCGTCCTAACTAACTAACTTGCACGAGGGATATATTTCTTTGGGGGTATTTTCTATGAATCCTAGTAGCTAAGGTGAATGGTTTGCTAGAGTCCAACTATGATGTTTGAGGTGGTTAATTTATTTGTTCTCTATGTTATGGGTTTCTTGGATATTCTTGCCCTTCTTCCTTCTCTGTCCTTCTGTCTTTTTAACATTTCTCAAATAAGTGTGGGGATGTTGTGATGTGTCATATATTTTGAATTGCTCTTTTGTCTCGAGCAGAATTTTATTTTTGATGTTATCGAATTCTATCTATTATCAGTTATAGTTTGTGTTGAGCTGTTGTAAAGTCTATTCTGTTATAAAGTTGAAATCTATTCTTGTTGTCGGTAATGTCACTAGGACACTACCATATATCTATCTATCACCGATACAACACTCTTTAGCTGGTACAGGTTTCGGCAGGAATGACTTTTATGTAGGTGGCCCAAAATCGGGTTTTATCGACTTCTAGCGCTGCTTTGGACGGTAAAAATAATAGAAAATGTGTTTTTTAAGATTGGGAAAAGCATTTTTGGCACTTTTCCGAAAATCGAAAAAAATCGACCACCCATGTCAGGAATACTGTTTAGCTTTAATTTTTCTCTAGTTTTAGTCGTCTAAAACGTTTTTTTCAGCAAAAAAATTTATTCACGCAGAATCAACAACAGTTTAATCATATAACATGAAAACAACAAACGTTATCTCACATAACAACCCACATGCTGGCTTATATAAAAAGTCATGGGAATCGATACAACCTGAGCACATATGCTCGGATTAATCTCTAGGGTGAGCTGTCTCGTGTAGCTCGGCCCTCCCCAATCTTAAAAACACGTTTTCTATCGTTTTTATCGTATAAAACAGCGCTAGAAGTCGATAAAACCCGATTTCGGCCTACCTACATAAACGTCATTTTAGCCCAGGTTTCTATGTTTTCTATTTTTAGAAAATAAGATCAATGATGTCAAAAGAAATCAGCTAACTGCTCAATTTTGGTCTGAATGCATGCATTGTAATTGTCTTTGCAACTAATTCTGTATCTTTATGTCCTGCACTTTTGAAAATAAACTCGTTCTTTGTGTTGTGTCTATTTTCCAATCGCCGTGTTGATAAAGTGTGATAAAGTTGTCCTTACTTTGACAAATTTTCACCAAGTGTAGTCAAAAAATTAAAAAAAACCCATATTTGCAAAAAATGTTTTTTTTTTCAATTTCATGGCATTTTTTTCGTTTACAAAGTGATTATAATTTTGAATTTTAAGGGGTTGTAGTATAGGGTTAATCGAAAAGCCCACGGACATTTAAAAAAAATTGGCTCTATCACTCAATGGGAGGGGGGGATGTTGCCTTGGTCCTCCTGTTGTTTTTGTGAATTGTTAAACTTAGGCAAGGGTTGGCCAGCTTATGTTAGGACGGCCTCAAGCGGTTTCTCGAACTCAGAAAAGTATGAAAAAAATGTTCGGGTCCGTCTCAACTCACAAATAAAGGCGAAATATAATTTCATTATGAAATAGGGTCTTTTTGAAGAATAGGGCCTTTTACCCTTGATAAGATCCTAAGGTAACTTAAATCATGTAAATATAAAATAAAAACTTTTTTTTAGTTTGTATATTTAAACAAAAAAGAATCCGTCCTAACATACGCTGGCCAATCCTTGCCTTAGTTTAACAAGTCACAAAAACAACAGAGGACCAACGCCAGGAAAAAGTTAGTTAAGCTTGTGTTGAGCTACACTTTGTTGAAGTCAGCGATGATACGCAGATGCCGGCAGGTCGACTGATCAGTATTTTACGGAGTATATAAGAGTTGATGTCAGAATAAGTTACAGTTTTTGTTGTAATGGGGATGAATGAATAGAATATGATATTGGACCTTCTGAAATGGAACACGCGCTAATGTGGTTCTCAAGACTAATAGCACACAATAATAACAGAGAACAGTTTATAGCAGAACACCACAATAACACTACAACACAATAACTGATGGATAAGGGAATTCTATGCAGTCACATAGAATTCCATACGAGACAAAATAGCACTTAAATTAATCCTCACAACATCTCCCTCGCTTAATTTTAGACATAGAATTTTTAAAGGAATTAAAGGCACAGAGGGAAGAGGCAAGAAACTAATATTTGAGATAGAAACACAACAAGACATTCATTTTAATATATGGACTTAATGGGACCGTTCACCGGAGGTACTATGAAACCGGAGACTACATCCCGCAAAGACATAGCTCCTATGTAATAGGGAATACATGCATAGCCAGTATAAAACGAATGAGATGAAGAAAAGGATGAATGAATTTAATAGGTGACTTGCTCTTCTCCCCCTATGTCAAGTTAACCCTGGACCTGGTCCATTGCCTGGTCATAGGGTCATGAATTAATCTAATCCGCGGTTGTCTAAACCGAGTTGACTGTCTAAGCGGGGTGGGGGAGTGTTGTGGAGCAATAATTTGAAAACTACCGGAATTTCGATGATTATTGGATGAAGAATTCTGAGAAGCACCATTTCCACTTGCTGTTCCCGGAGCATCTTGAGTTGGCTGGCCACCATCAAAGAGAGGATCATCAATAGCAAAGCGCTTCTTCAACTGGTTCACGTGGACTTTGTGCATGGAGCCTGAATTTGACAAAACTTCATAAATAACATTATTAAACCTTTTAGAGATTTCTCCAGGAGTTGATTATCAAAAACTCGCTTCATGTTGGATGTATAATGATCTGGAGAAGCTTTAGGTTTGAAATTTTCTAGATCAGGCTTCACTAAAGAAATATCAGTGCGAATTTTTCTACCAAGAAACAATTCTGCAGGGGTTCTATTTTGAATTGATGGATTTGAAGTAGCACGATAGGTTCGTAGATACTCAACAACAGAAGTTCGTAAGTCTGATGAATTTTGAATTTTAGATACAGTTCTCTTGAAAGTATCTACGAATCTCTCAGCTTGACCATTACTCTGAGGATGGTATAATTCGATTTAGGCCATGGCTGAAGTGGATGTTTATTTGGAGATTTTGAATATGAAACACAATCAGCACACGTGCGAACGACGTTCTCAATATCAGAGTCCATACCAGGCCAGAACACATAACTACGAGCTAACAGTTTCATTCGTGATATACCGGGATGACCTAAGTGCAACGTCTTTAGAATTCTAGCACGCAAAGATAGTGGAATTACGACTCGATTGTCGAATAAAAGACATCCATTGATAATGTATAGAGAAGACCTTTTTGTAAACTAGGATGAAATAGGTCCCTGAGGAGCTGTCTTAGGCCAACCATGTCGCATAAATTTAATAACTTCCTGTAGAACTTCGTCTGAATTTATAGAATCAGCAATCTCATTGCTAGTAACAGGAATCGTTTCTAATTGATGAATAAGAATTTCGTTTCTAATTGATGAATACGGTGGAGAAAATAGATGTTCAATGCCCTTATTTTTACAGAAGTGAGCGAAAGAATGAGATGTGAACTGTGGTCCATTATCCGAAACAAGAGTTTTTGGATATCCGTATTTTGCAAAAAGAGCTTCTAAGGCTCGCATCAGAGAATTTGAAGAAGTATTAGACATCCTAATAACTTCGGGCCACTTTGACATAGAATCAACAATACACAAAAAATTTTCTCCATAGAATGGTCCGGCGAAATCAATATGAACTCGAACCCACGGCTCATTCGATTTAGGCCATGGCTGAAGTGGATGTTTATTTATGGGAAGAACTGTTTATGGGAAGAATGGAATGCTCGGTATAAAGAAAGTCTTCTGGTCTGGTTTGCGTGCAACTACTTCCGTAGTCAGTGGATGGTCTCTTCGCTTGCAACGTGGTATGAAGGATTTTCAGAATTTTGCTCAACAAACAACGGACTAGAATCAAGAAATGCTGTGCTGAAGAAACTGACGTTTAGGAAGAAGCTGGGACTTAGAGAATTTGTCGATATGGTGGAAAGAACCTTAAATTTGTGGAGTTCTAGTCCAGAAGAACAGGTTGTATTTTAAATTAATTTTAAATGACTAACTCATAATATTCCAAGATTGCTGCCATCGTGCCTCGTTTGACGCCCGCTCTGTATCAGGATGCATACGTGATGTTTAAAGAAGGAAAGAAAACGCTGACATTGCTTGGAACTGACATACACATACTGCCGCTATCAGACACGCCTATTGAAGAATTGCAAGTAATGTACAATGAACTCGTCAGATGCTCCTTCAATAGCTGGAAACGTTATAAGCAAATCCGCAAAAGCTTCTACATCATTTGTTCATCCGTTCGCTGGCCGGGGTACTACGAATGCAATTGCTATGAAGGTCGAAAGAAGCGATTGTGCAAACACTCGGTGATGCTGATGTCTTCAAAAGGACTGCTAAACTATCCAACCGGTGTTATTGATTCTCCTTTACAACGCAGAAGGAAGCAGGGCAGACCGAAACTCGCTTCTAGTGCACTATCTCGAGATTAAACATGTTGATGTTATTTGTTGATATGATTTGTTTATGTGTTATATTTTTATGAATAAAGTTGTTGTTTTCTTGCCTATTGTTTGTCCATTTAACATGTAAAATATAGTTACGAGCTTTTTACAATAAAATAAAACCAATGAAACATACAGGGTGGCGCAACGTAAACTGGTGAATGAATTTTTGCCATAAATTTTTTATTTTCGAAGATTTTGACGAGATCTTTTTTTTAAAAGAAAGCTGAATAGATGAAAAAGCGAATGATACCAAACATGCTTATTTTTGTTGCTGAGATCGTTTTTAAAAATGTGTTTTATTAAAATGTTAATTTTTCCTTCTATTAGGCCATGGTTTACACAGCTCAAGAGAAAGCCAAGTGCGTCGAGTGGTTCAAGGGAAAAGCAGAAGGGAAAAGCACTGGGCATTGGCAGTTCGTAATTGGCTAGATGAGAATTTCAAGCTTCGATGGATGGGCCGAGGGACTCCGACTTCTCCTGCTCCTTTCGCGTGGCCACCGTATTCGCCTGATTTGACGCCATATGACTTCTTTCTTTGGGGGTGGATCAAGAGCCAAGTCTATACAACGCCAATCGCCAGCATAGCCGAGCTTAGAACAAGAATTGAGAGCGCCTTCGTAAGTCTTCCACAGGATATGGTCAATAAAGCAATCAGCGCCTACCAAACACGTCTCGAATACTGCCTTGAAGTGAATGGAAAGTCTGTCGAAGAAGAATATTAAGTGAAATGTCTGATGTTGTTGAGTGTGTTCAAATAAAGTTTTTTACCGCAAGTTTGGTATCATTCGCTTTCTCATCTATTCAGCTTTCTTTTAAAAAAAAGATCTCGTCAAAATCTTTGAAAATAAAAAAGTTATGGCATAAATTCATTCACCAGTTTACGTTGCGCCACCCTGTATATTTCGACACAATCAAAAATCTGCGCTAGAAAAGAGTGTTTTTGCGCTAGAAAAAAGTGTTTTTGCGCTAGTTTAAATCTGCGCTAGAAAAAAGTGTTTTTGCGCTAGTTTAAATCTGCGCTAGAAAAAAGTGTTTTTGCGCTAGAAAAAAGTGTTTTTGCGCTAGAAAAAAGTGTTTTTGCGCTAGAAAAAAGTGTTTTTGCGCTAGAAAAAGGTTTTGTCCGTATGGAATTCTATGCAGTCACATAGAATTCCATACGAGACAAAATAGCACTCAAATTAATCCTCACAACAGTTTTCATGCAAAGTTATGCATTCTAGTTTACATGAGAAGATCATTTTATAAAAATCAAACATGTTTTAGGTTTCGGTAACCTACGGTCGACCAATATCCTTGGTAACTATTTGAGATGCTGTTCAGCAAACCCTGAAAAATGTCTAACCTTCATAAAATGACCAGCTAGTACAAATTGCGATAAAATGAGCTTTATTTTCTAAGTTACGGCAATCTGCGTGTTTTTAAGAAAGTTTAATTAAACCCAATCACAATTTTATTTTTCAGTCTGATAGTGTCCCTCTTTAATAAAAAATTTTATTAAAAAAAAAACTCACCATTATTTGGACCAGCAACGCCCAAAAAATGTGTTTACCTACAAAAAATAAAAGCTTTCTTTGCTTTAAGCGTTTCTAAATTTGCAATTCAAAGACATCATTCAAAATTGTTGCTTGTTAATTAAATGCAATGACAAAAAATGGATAATGCAAAAACTTTGTTTTAATATTTTTCATTTCAAAAATTAAGAAAACATATATATTGCGTCAAAGTGCCTGTCTCCTCCTTCAGCACAATTCCCACCAAGGATAGCCTGAATTTTCTGTTTTATTGTAACGGATAAGTATTAGGTTGATCCAAAAGTTCTTGGGCACCTTGAAAAAATTTATTTTCGATTTTTTATTAACGTGTTAATATTTTAGCATGATGTTTATCATTCCAATGTTTGCAGATCTAATTCAGAGGAGATATCACTCGAAGTCACATCAACAAAACAGCTCTCCAAAATCTTTATTCAACAAAATAATCTCCCTCAACATCAACAACATTTTGCCATCTTTCAGGCAATCTCCCAATACCTTTAACAAAGAATCTAATCGGTTTCGAATCAAAATAAACTTGCAGATCTGTTAAAATTGCTTCTAATATTTCTAATATTACTAATACTTCTACTAATACTTCTAATACTACTAATACTTCTAATATTTACATACATACATTACATACGAAATCGAAAATAAATTTTTTCAAGGTGCCCAAGAACTTTTGGATCAACCTAATATAAAAACATGGGTGCGCGACAATTCACCCCCGACCGATTCACCCCCGGCCGATTCACCCCCAGCCGATCCAGCCCCGACCGATTCACCCCCATCATTATTTTTTAAAAAGACACAAAAATATTCAAGAAGTTTCCTTTTTTCTTTTAAATATTCCACTGTGCTTCTGGCCTCCGCGTTCTCCACGATGTTGCGAATTCTTTCATCCGCCAAACGATATTTGATTCTTTTGTTCTTCGGCACATTTCCTGGCTTTGTACCACCTTGCATAGAGTTGGTCCCGTCCTTTTTGCACTGTGTTCAGGCAGTCGATGAAGTGCCACAGAGTTGGATGACTGACACCTAATTCACCTTAAATTCTTCGATTCGCTGCTTCTGCAAAGTTGATTGTTCTGTGCTCTCCTTATTTAGAAGGAGAAACAGCAGCTGGATCGGTTCTTCAGCCTGGAATCCGCTGGACTGAGCGACCTCAACAACAAAGAAGAAGGGCTGGAAACACTGGAGGAGTTCAAGAAATCCCTGTGCTTCATCTTCTTCGTTATCTTCAGGAGTAAGTTCTTCTAGTGGAGGTTGATCATCTAGTATCTGATTCAACAGCTGTTTCCCTTTCAGCTGGTTGGGCGTCAGCATCTGATTCACCTACTTGTGGCTCATCATCATAATCTCCTACAAAGTGTGCAGAAAGTAGAGCACAAAGAATAAAAGCAATGGTTAATGTAAAGAAATTTATTTTTTAATAATAAATGCTAGGGTAATAAATTTATTATCTCTATATAGTATTTGGGACGGGTGGGTGGGTGGTTAATGCATTTGAGTACATGTTTGGTCACAAAGGAAAACTTTTTTTAGTGTAATATTTTTATTAGCATGTTTATGCTCATTCGAAAGCTCTTTCAATGGCGGAGGACCCTTCGCAATTAGATTTGAAAATTGTTGTGAAAAAATTGAGATTTTGCCCTTTAAAGTGAAAAGTGGATTTATATTTGAATTTCAAAATACGATATAGGCGCCTGCTGTCCCTTGTAAGGTAATATTATTGTCAAACACAAAAATTCAAATTTAAATAATATAAAAGAGTCGTAGTGAAAGCAAGTCTTTGAAAATCAGTGAGCTCTCGTCTTTTTAAAGGTACTAAGTTATCGAGAAATCAGGTTATTTATTGATTTTATTAGGACTGCTACAAAATTCGCTTGTTCTTTACAGGTACGAGCGTGCCGGATCAAGCCTACAGCTATGCTACTGGCTACACGCTTTACACGCTTATTATGACTATTTTTGAAAAAAATGTCATTTTATCTAGTACTTATTGCCATTTTTATGCGAAAAAAAAATATTTTGATTAAAACTTTTCAAAAATATTTGTAGTGTCGAAAAAAGGCTTTATAAAAAACAGATATGATCTTTGGCTTCAACCCTTAAACTTTAATCCTTTAAAACCAAAAGTTGAAAAAGAAAAAAAAGAGAAAATACCGCAGACCAGAGTGAGAACATGAAAGCATCATGCACGAATAAAGCCATTTGAACCGAAGACTGAAAAATAGATGATATCTCATTGCGGACGACACTTTTAAACAACTATTCAACAGAAATGTGTCAAAAAAATGTCTTAAAGAACTCTACTGTTTACCAAATTTTGCCAATCAGATTGAGTCAGATTATAAATTTTTATTGGGTTGTTCGATAATTATCCAGCGTTTTTTTAACTTTGGCAAAACAATTCATAAACCATTTTTATTAATCAAATCAGACACAATAACAAATCAACCACAACAACAACTAATCTTCCGGAGGGTACTCTCCATCGAATTCCATTGCCTGTTCCCATTTGTACGGCAGAAGGTTGATTCCACGAGCGAAGAAATCCGGTGTCTTCGAAGCAATCCATTGTCTTATGTCATCAACAATTTCTTGAAGGTTTGCAAACTTTTTCCCAAGCTGCCAGTTGTGGAGCGAGTGGTTGACGTGGTAGTCTGTGGGTGCTTGTGTTGCGGCAGCAGCTCCCATCTTTTGTCTTCGATTGAGGCAACAACGTCAGCTCTGATATGCGGTCGGCGCTTGCGCAATCGTCGATGCGCATTTCTCTATAACAACAAAAAACGTCACAAATAAAAAAATACCAGACATATAAAGGATATATTTCTATTCTTCTTTCATAGTTGCAAAAGATCACATACTTAAAAGAAAAGTTACAAAAAATAAAGTTTTGTAGGAAACAAAAAACGCTGGATAATTATCGAACAACCCAATAATATTATGTTTAATAATTTTTGCCTACCTTGCGCAAGTTATTATTACAGTCGAGTCTTCATTTAACATATACCCTGGGGATCGATCCAAACTGTATGTTAAATCGAGGATTATGTTAAATCGAGATTCGACTGTATTGGGAAAGGAGTTTTTTTTTGACACACGATTATGTGTGAAAAAAGTTTTCAATTTCAAACAAACGAAAAAAAGTCTTATTCTTATTTTTTAACTCAATGACAAACAAGTATCGTCCTTAATCAATAGTGGTCTCTACATATCACGGTGAGAAGTCAGTTCTTTCACGCATCCACTTTTCTATAGAGTAAGAAGCAAACCCGATTTTTGTGGTGCTGTTGGTGAAGGGCCTGCCTTTCTTTTTTTCCATAGATATTGATTTTGTATATTTCACTAGGCTTCATCCTACTCTACACATTTGCTGTGATCTATATCAACGCTTTTCAGCACTATGCATAGCTAGTAGCAATTAAAAAAAGATTTTCTGAGCAGCACAGTTGTGAGCTTCAGCCGCAACGCTCACGCATGCGAAGTAGATAGATAGTTAAAATATACAGGGTGAATCTCGAATTTTCGGTTTTTTGTTCCTTTTTTTAAAGTCGTATCGAAAATCTGTTTTGACAGAAAAAATGCTTAGAACTTCAGCTTTCAAATGGTATAAAACATCTTTACATATCTCATAAAAAGTCTTTATTCGAGACTCACCCTGTAGATGTAAGGCGTTAGCGTATGTAAATATCGATCAAGTCTTTTATTGCGAGTCCTACTAAAATCAATAAAAAACCTGATTTCTCGATAGCTTAGTACCTTTAAAAAGACGAGAGCGCACTGATTTTTACAGACTTGCTTTCACTTTGACTCTTTCATATTCTTTTAAATTTTTTTGTGTTTAAAAATACTATCGCCTGATAATAGTATAATTTTTATTAACCTAGTTTTTGTTAAAGCCAAATGAAGTTCTCCAAATTGACTATTGCTTTTCTTCTTTGTGCTCTACTTTCCGCACACTTTGTTGTAGGAGATGAAGGTGATGAACCTGAAGCAGATGGTAACGAACCTGCTGCTGAAAATGCTGATGCACCTGAAGAGACTCAAGAACCTGCTGCTGAAGACAACAAAGATGATGTAGAACCTGCGGCAGAGCCAGCAGATGGTGAAAATGCTGAAGCTGGTGATGATAAACCTGATGCTGCTGAGCCAACTGAGGCTGAAGGGGGAAACTGCAACTGATACCGAAGAAAATACTCCAAAGGAGGATTCCAAAGAAAAAGAGACAAAAGCTGTTAAGCCTGCGGCTGAAGCTAAACCTCAAAAAAAAGAATCTAAAAGTGTTGCTAAACACTCCGCAGCAGCTAATCATCATGCGGACAAGGGTAAGAACTTTATAGCAAGCAGCTGCAAACACTTTTTATAGGTGGGGGCTCAATTTAATAAGTCATGTAAAATAATCAATCGTGTGACAACCAGAAAAAGCGGCACCACCGACAACCTCCCCCCCTCCTATTTTGCCTTGGTCCCCCTATTATTTTTTTTGCATTAAATTCAGGCACCGAGTAGGCCAGCGTTTGTTAGGACAGACTTAAACATATTTTTTCAATTACGAAGAGGTAAAAACATTATTATGAAGAAGTAAGAACAAACGTCACAAGTGCCGAAAAAATATCAGTTGATAAAAAGCTTTTATATGCAAATTGAATTTTTGTACTAGAAAAAAGTTTAAAAAAGTACCACCTCTTTTTGAAGTGACGCGGTGGTATTCACCTTTAAAGTAATTTATATAACTTATATGTTGTTCGAACTTATAGGTAAAAATGGCAAAACTAGTGATAGCAAAAAGACTAGTGGTGGAATAACTAAACACCGTAAAGGTGATCAAAATAATAAGAAAAAACATAACGGACCTCATAAGTCAAAAAAGGGAAAAGGAAAAAAATCTAAACACGGACAAAATAAAGGCAAAGGACATAAAAAAGGATCAAAATAATCTGTCGATAAAAGTGTGAACATTTTAATGATTGCTGTTATTTTATTTCTCACCAGATCTAAATCAAGCAACAGAAAATACTTTTCAAGGTTTATTGGTTTCTATGTAGTTCTTTAGACAAGAAATTATCAATAAATTTATCGATAATATTTTTGCGATTGGTGCTTAGAGAAAATAAACAGATTTCAATTTTATTAATTTCTTATTTTAGAAATGGTTACTATTTACATTCAAATCTAGTTTATCCGCTACCCCCATATGTTCATTCCTGCCCAGGGTCCGACAGTTTTTTTAACTTAATTTTTATAATGTTTTGCAAATTAGTTTAGTCTGAAAAATAGCAAAGATTTTGATTTCTCCCATCGTTTTTCTAAAATCATTTTTCGTTGCCATAAGGACCTGCAAACCTTGATTAACCGTCGCCTGATTTTTTAAAAAAGGTGGCTGTATATCGAAATTGGCTGGTATTTATGGCAACAACAAATGATTTTGGAAAAACGATTGGAAAAATCGGAATCTTTGCTATTTTCCAGACTAGAATGCCAAATCAGATTTTGCAACACATTGAGTTACAATAGTGTCGCACCCTGAGCAGGAACGGACTTTTGCTGGAGGAGGTTAAACGAGGTTTGCACGGCCCACTAAAATGGCAAAAATGTGCAGTAGCAAAAAAATAAAATTTTAAATTTTTTGAATTGAGACATTTTTGGGTTACCTAAATATATTGCTTTTCATCTAATTGTTTTTTTTGTGCTGCCTACTTTGGACTTATTCCTGAAAAATAAATAAAGCTTTCGAATGAGCGATCACTTGATCATAAACACTCTAAAATTGAAGTGTTTTCTGCAAAAGAAATCGAAAGTTTTCTCCTGCTGTTTGACTTGACCTAAAAATTTGAGTAAAATAGGACCACTAATTACACAGGGCCACTGACAACAAGATGTTGAACATAGTTTTGAATACGGGGCCTACCAAATTAAAAATGCTTTTGTCTTGGAGCGTAAAATTTTCGCTTCTGCTGTAATTCAATTTCAGTCAGTTTGGTGTCATTTTCGATTTCTCTCTGATTTTGCCTGAGAAGGCACTAGCAATAAAATTAATACATCCTTTTGTACTTCCTTTTTTATAGATGAGCACTCCAATTAAGAAGCGACGCGTGATTTCTCTTGCCGAAAAGAAAGCGATCATCCGAGCGGCTGTTTTCTGTTGAACATGGTCCATATAGAGTCGAGTCTCGATTTAGTGTACCTTATCAACCGTTTTGGGTCAAAACTCTCGATTTAGTGGTGTCTCGATTTAGTGTGTATCTCCATTTAGTGTATATTTTTTTTCGGTCCTCAGCACCTACACTAAATCGATACTTGACTGTATTATTGTTATTCGTTAAAGCTTCGCTTATGGAATATCCATAAAATTGTATTTATATTATATTTATATTTAAACTTTCAGAAGTTTACTCGTCTCGCGCATTTGGCCAAATCAATTCTCGGTGTCCCTGCTACCTCGGCATGTGTGGAACGCGTTTTCAGTCAAGTCACTCTACACTCTAGCGGGCATAAAGGATCTACTTCAGAGAGCTAGATTCGAGAGAAAGTTCTGCTGACCCTGGCCGGAGATTTAATTGATTTGTGAGGGTTTTGTGTGTTTGTTATCGTGCAATAAATAGAGAACGTACCCAATTTATTCGTTATCACTGTGTTCCTGTACTGTACTTGTTGTCATATTGTTGTTTATATGGATCATTCTGTCACTTTCGTTGACACTTTCATGCACCGGAGCCAGAGTCGCTCTGCTCCCGCTCTGGATCCGGCTCCGCTCCGGCTCCAAGCCGGAGCCAGATCCGGAGCCAAAAATTTCGCCTCCCGGAGCTGGGAGCCAGATCCGGAGCGAAAATTTTGCCCCGACGGAGCCAGGAGCCAGATCCGGAGAGCAAGATTTGAATCATGGGAGCCGGGAGCCAGATGCGGAGCGAACAATTTGCCCCGACGGAGCCGGGAGCCAGATCCGTAGCGAGAAATTTTAAAATGCCAGCACTGCCGCTAACCCGCCACTCTCGATAACCGGCACCCTAAGGCCGGTCCCTAGGGGTTACGGGTTAGCGAGAGTGGGCTGTAAGTTAATTGAGAGAAACTATCTGAAAAAGTGATGGATTATCAAAATCCGCGGGTATTCTTAATTACAAAGTTTCATGGTTTCCCCCACAAGTTTCACCCACTAAATTAAACCGGATTCTATCAGACTGAAAAACACTGGGCAGCCTTAACTGAAATGTATTTTCCTTTTCACACACTTACAATGTTTTATTCTCCGAAAAAATAAAATTATGTTAATGTCTTTAAATAAAAAATCACAAAACTTACTAGCAAAGCAATCTTAAATCTATAAAAAATAGTTGATTCATTATTGTTTTAATTACTCTTTGTTCTCTGCCTGCGCACTAAAATCGAAAGCTCTAGAGGCTACTAATTCTACTCCAGGAGAGGCACGCAAAATGGACGCATGAGAGCCCGGCTCGCCTTGTGGCACTGTAGGGTTTTCTGGGCATAACCGTTTGTAGTAATCTATCCAATAAGGAATCATTTTTCCATTAGCATCCAAAAAGTTCATTTTGTGAGGTAGGAATGGGTTTTTCTTTTCTTAATAAAAAATATTTTTATATTAAAAAAAATACAAATTACCTATAGCAGAAGTAGCTTTGTATGCTTCTTCTACCAGCTGGCAACAATAAAAAGCCCGTTTGCCTCGAGAGTTTATCATTTTGTGTGAGAATATGTCATTGTATTCAGCTCCCACTTGCTGCTGAGCCCATAATGAAGCTCTTTCTTTCCATTCTGCATCCAGATTAACAGAGGTCAGCTCTACTAAATCAGGCTGTAGATCGTTTACAGCATCTGCCAGAAATTCTATTTGAACCCCAGGTTCTACTGTGGCATGCACTATTTTATGCTCAGAGATTACTACAGCTACGTGATAAATGTTGTCATTGATTAGTGAAGAAGACATAATAGCTTGTTCAAAATCATCAACTTGTTTCGGTAGACGGTGAAAAAATACTAAATCTCCAGGCTGAAAAACCACTGAAGGAAATACTGATTGTGAATTCGACAACTTCTGGGTCATTTTTTTTTTATTAGATGAATAAAATATTAATTATATTTATATATTTAGAAGGTGCAATATCAAATTAAAAACTCTTTTGTTAATTGATTTTTCGTTGCAGAAAGAAAGAAACATGCAAAGAAAGTTTAGGATGCGATAAGGTGACTAAAGAACATTTACTTTTAGGTGAACAATGGAGTACAGTGACATTGTTAAAAAATGTTTAAAGCATATAAAGTATTGATTTTTGTGACTAACAAGAAGCTCTAGCCTACTTCAAGCCACCTTTGTCTATGATTTTCGATACGAAAAGAACACGAAGAAGATGCGGATAGCAATTTCCAAATTTGACCACAAATATCTTATTTTTTAATGTCTAGGCACCCAAAGCTAATTTTTTGACTATTTGAAATCTAACGATGATCGGCCTAGATGACCAAGGCAACCACAAAATAAAATTTTTGTGGTCAAACTTTATTTTTTGTATTCAGCGCAGAAAAAAACACGAAGAAAAATAGCTTGCTAGAGTCATTTGAAAAAGTCTCTTTTGAAAAGGTCAGCAAATTCAGGCTACATTCACACCTCTTGTTTGACACAATCGTATTTGACACTCATATTTGTCCAAAAAATTATTTCGACGAGATTTTTTTGCATTCAGTTTCTCAGTAGGTGCCGAATTTGTAGACACCAAAACTGTGCACGAGTTTTCACAAAACACAGCAAAATTTTGATTTGTTTGACACTCGGTCATGATCTGTTTGGCACTCAAAAACAGAGTCTTGTCTAAATGTCAAACAAATCAAAATTTTGCTATTTTGTTGGGAAAATTCGTGTATAGTCTTGATGTCTACGAATTTGACACTTACTGGGGAACTGAATGCAAAAAAATCTCGTCGAAAGCATTTTTCCTGCAAAAGTTATGGGCAAATATGAGTGTCAAGCATTATTGTGTTAAACAAGAGGTGTGAATGCAGCCTCAATAAATTAACTTATTTCAACGCTTTAAATTAAAAAATTTTTATAATTAATGGCTATAGTGAAGAATAGGGTTCCGAAAAACAGCTTGGTCCCCCTGTTGTTTTTCGTAGAAACTAGTTTGGTCATATTAATTTTTATAAATTTTAATAAATTTTAATAAAAAATCAACTTGGTCCCCCTTGTTGTTTTTACAAATAAAACAACTGGGGGGACCATGCTGATTTTTGGAACCCTATTCTTCACTAGCGTCCTAATTAATTTCAGGATCTTTATTTACATAGAAAATTTGGTCAATAATTTATGTTTTAACAAATAATACATTTAACATTTTCATATAACTTTATATATTAAGGAAAAAAAAATTATTCTTTATTATTGCTTTCTGTGTGACCTTTTATAATAAGATGCCCTTTGTGGTCAACTAAACAAATAATAGAACCCTTTTGAATTCCTTCGGGCATGCGAATACAACGAGAGAATGATAGTTCCAAGGATTTAGCTAAATTTTAAGTTTGGTGTTTCAATATTAAAATAAAAAGCTCACCATCATTATCTTTTTTGTGCTGCCCAGCCACTTTAATATCCTCTTCTTCAATGTAAACAGTTATTTCATCGGGTTCAAAGCCAGTTATATCCACTGTACACTCAAAATTGCCAGTTTCATCAAAGTTAAGCTTAGCATCATGTCCTGGTAATTTGACTTGGTCCCCATCTTTATGAAACAAATCAAGGATTTTGAATTTGTGGTTAGATGGAAATATTGGAATATTTATACGGTTGGCGTGTGCATCAAAATAAGGGGTGCACATTTTGAAACAAGCTTAAACAAAGTAGTCTTTTTTATTTAACACGGCAAAGGCCGTGTGTACTAAACTATGCGTTTAATGCAAAATTTCACGATGAACATGATGGCTGAAAAACATTCGGAAACAAGAAAAATTCGAATGAGTAAAACAGCTTCCGAAGTTGTTTTACAAACTTCTATAAATCTTTTTACCTTTTAGCAAATCCTTTTTTATGACACCAAATTCGTGCTCGGCGTAGTTGATTTACTTTTAAAAATGTTTTTAAATATTAAAGTCTCGGTAGAATTTCTAATTTCGCTGAAGGCACTAAACATTGAAATAGTGAATTTCGAGTTTTTTTTGAAAATCTAATCTTTATTGTCTTGAGCGGAATTTGAAATTTGACAGCAACTCTAATATATTAAAAACGGTCTCAAAAGTAATGAAATTTTGTGGCCTTTTTAATTACGATCATTAGCGGATTTTTTAAAAACGATCTGTGAAATAAGAATCTTTACGATTTTCAAGACCAAACTATGACTGCTAAAAAACATGACTGCTAAAAACTTCAAAAATTAAGATGAAGAAGCGTCGGACCTAGCTGGGGAACGATTTCTAAAACCTTCAAAAAATTTATCCTTTTTACAGTTAAAATATAGAAGTCTTATATAAAATAAACCTAATTTTTAGATTATTTAGTGTTGCCTTTACATTACTAACATTTATCTTATTTCTTTTGTTAAAAGTCCAAACTATACAATTGTTGCTGTCAAAAGTTTACAAGTTTAAAAGTTTCAAAAGTTTAAGGGTCATACTCGTCGATGATGGGAATATTTTTAGGGTTGGCGGGTAACCGACATTTTCGGTTACGGTTACCCGAACCAGAATCGAAAACCGAAATTTTCGGGTAACCGACCCGAACCGAAACCCGAAAATCGAAATTTTCCGGTTTTTCGAATAAAAAACCGAAAATTGAAAAATTTCCTTTCAAAAAAAAAGGAAACGGAAATTTCCAGTTTCGGTTACCCGAACCGGAACCCGCAATTTTCGGTTACCCGAATATTGGTACCCGAAAACCGGAAAATTTCCGGTTTTCGGATAAAAAACGGGAAACGGGAAACGGGTACCCGAACCGCCAACCCTAAATATTTTGAAAGGCGAGTACCAGTGAAATTTAAACGAAAATTGAAAAGTCGCATTTTAGTAAAAATCATGGAAAAACATTGCGTATAAAGTACTACACCGCTATATCACTGTGCCAAAAATTTTATTTATCAATCAGAGTGTTTTTATTCCTTATCACAAAAGGTACTCAACAAATTTGCATTTCAAAATAATTCTTTTTTGAATTGACCTGGTACCCGCCATTCAAAATATTCCCATCGGTGGAGAGCGTGCCCCATTAAAAGCACATGTAAAAGCAAAGGGGCTCAAAAACAAAACTTATAAAAACAGTAAGAGCCAGAATCTGTTTTTATTTGAAAAAAAAAAATACTACATGATATTTTTCGGAGATATTACTACCAATATTTATGCTAAACCCTATTATTTATTCAAAATTTAATACAAGGAACAAATATAATCAGCTAATTAGCTAAAAATCAATAACAGAAACTAATAAAGGATCTATTTATTGCATTAGAAAACACATAAATGACTTTGATATGAAGTAAGTGGATAGGTTAGAGAAACTGAGAACTGATAAAATATATTATAAAGAGAATGAAAAACAGTTTTATTGTGTCACTATTCTGGAATTTTTTTTCTCTTTTCCAAAATATCTACCTTTATTTTGCTGAAGTAGGGAACACTTTGTTCACATGCTCTTGTTATTGTTTATTAAAGTTAAAACGAGATGTAACCATCCCTTTTGCAACCAGTCAGAAGTGATGATTACATCAAGTGATCATTGCATTAATCGCGTTCGCTGAATTTCAAATCTTATTTAATTCAAAATACAAGTAATCCCATCACAACTAATTTAAAACAAAAAAATCATGTTTAAGAGCTTCACTAAATAATAAAACTTTTAGTATACCGTATTTTCTCTAATAGGGCGACCGGTCGCCTTATTTTTCAATCATGCTCTAGGGGGTCGCCTTATTAGAGAGGGTCGCCTTATTAGAGAGGGTCGGCCTGTTTTCCAAACAACAGAATTTTATTGACATTCATTATACATTTCAAAGCGCAATCAACAACAACTCAAACAAATTGAGAATAAATTTCTAGTTCTTTTTCATCGAGTGAGCGGTCGCTGAGGTAACCATTCTCTTCATCTTGTTCGGAATCCAATTCTTCAATCAAGGGCAAATCATCCAAGTTTAAGCGTGCGTCGTGAAGCAACTGAAATCCTTCTGGAACCGGGCCATGAGGTTTGAAGCAATGTATGAGGTCGTCTTCGCCAGCGTGACTTGCATTGGTGATTCCGCAATCTAAATAAGAGATTGATTGATGGAAAACAATATTAAAAATACCAACCTTTAAATGACTTTGCAATTGTTTCTTTTGGCAGAGATTCCCAAGCTTGACATACCCATTCCAAGTAGACATTCATTGAAGGGGCACGAGGATTTCCGTTTGCCGTAAATTCTTTCTCGGCGTCGTTCATCATCCAAGTGTTGTAGAGCTGCTGAATCTTCGCCTTGAACGGACCATTCCACACGACGTCTGGAGCCTAAAACAAGAGATTGAAATAAATCAAGAAAGTAGGTCACAAACTTGGATGAATTTAGTGCACCCTCCTGGAACCACTGCAGAGTACAAGCCAATTTCCCGGAGCTTCTTCTTTGTTTGTTGACTGATGTGGCACCTGAACGAGTCCCAGACGAGCAGACGCTTTCCAAACAGAGATCGGCCGAACGTTTTGTCCAAATAGTCGCTGGTCAATTCATCGTCCATCCAGATCTTGCCGGCCCAGCTGAGATTGAGTTTGTTTCCGAACTTCTTCACCACTTGAATATCGGGACGCTTGCGAGAGAGAAGGACATATGGCTTGCACTTGAATCCATCCGCTCTGGCTGTCAGCATCACTGTCACACGCATTTTGTCATGGCCGGTCGTCAGCACAGAAACCTAAAAGGAAAGGTTGTGGATTAGAAATTGATTTTTGGACAAAATACCTCTTTCACTCCACGCTCATCAATGCACTTTCCGCCTGAAGGATCGAGCCACACCGCTGTTTCATCGGCCGCATAAATTGATTGGAAGCTGAAAATATAGAAAAATGAATGAATAATTAGCAAATGATAAAACAAACTTGTGCTTCTGCCTAAGCTGCGAGACGTAAAGAACAAAGTCAACCAATTTCTGAGCATAATCGGCAGGAGGCTTTTGACAGACAGTTGTTGTAGCTCGAAGAGTGAAGTTGTGACGGTGAAGAAATTTGTCGAGCCATCCAAGACTAGCCTGTAAAATAAGTGTAAACAAATCAAGAGAGACAGGAAAACAAACCGTGAATCCATTCCCGTCCGCTTCCGCATTGAACATTCGCTCCCTTGCTGTTGGATGATTCGGCGTGAGACCTTGAGCTTCTTCTTTCGGCTTTCTCTGACCCAGGCTGCGAGCTGATTGTCCAAGTCCTTGAAAGTTAGCGGCCTTCCTCCACCACGAAGTCGTTTCCTGCTTTTGCCGTCGCTTGATGATTCTCTAAAAGAAAAGAAAAAAACGTGATTTTTAAAATAAAAGTTACATCAGTTTCTTCAGATCCGTTTCTTGCTTCACCCAATCAATGACTGTCGAACGTGCGATCTTGTACGTGTTGGCGGCCGAATGCTTTGAGACTTGCTTTGCGTGCTTGACTACTTCCAGCTTCCATTCGGTTGAGTAGGCTTTGAGCTTCCTTGGCTTGTCGACTTGCTCCTCTTCGCTTCCAGACTCATCGCTGCCATAGCTTCTCGAATCAGATCCATAACGCACTAGATATAAAAAAATTAGCACTAAACAGACCAAGCGGGCAAAAATGAAGACAAAAACAACAAACAAGAACGACAAATGAAATTTCTGACAGCGAAAAGCGTTTTTTATTCGTCGTAGGACGAAAAACATTCAAATATTTTTTATTCCCAATAAGCTACAGGGTGTAGGTAAAATCCCCCTTTTGGGGGTCGCCCTATTAGAGAGGGTCGCCTTATTTTTCAATCATGCAGTAGGGGGTCGCCCTATTAGAGAGGGTCGCCTTATTGGGGAGGGTCGCCCTATTAGAGAAAATACGGTATTACCTTATTTACTCTAATAGTAGCCCCGGGGCTACTAATTTTCAACCACCATCTTTATGGGGCACTATTTTTAACCTATTCAACCTATTAGAGGGGGGCGGTTACTATTAGAGTAAATACGGTATTTGCAATAATTAACTTAAAAAAGGGTTTTTACGCCTTTGATTTAATCGTTGTTATTGTTCAGTGTATTAATAAACTATTAGTAATAAACTTTTGGAACAACCTAATACTTGTTTGCTAACGATTTAGTTTCGAGAAAAACCTTGATTATAATGACAGTAATAAAAATATGAAATTCGACACTCGTTATTAGGACAGCTTTAGTAGGATACTAGGGACAGCAGGCGCATATCTCGGGCCCCATAATGGTGGTTTGGGTACTTTCGTGGTGGTTCGGCCCTATCCTATTTTTAAATTTTAATAATTTTAATAAAAAAACTTGAAATTTTTATAAATATTAATCTATCACATACACCCTGATCACGCCATTCTGGGTTACACCTCCTGGCTACCCTCTTCCTGGGTACTTGTGAAATTTAGGCGCTGGGAAACCCGAAAAATTATAATGTCGGCCTCTGATAAGGACTCATCTCCAAATGACTATAACTTTTCTCACGCTTAGCATACTAATTGTAGTCAGGCAATTGTTATGTATGGAATTTTAAGGAGATTCTGAATCTGCAAAAAAATTATAAAAATGTTTTTCCTGGTAATTTATGGCCTTTGTAAGATAGGTCACTTTAGCTATTATTTGCTTTTCCCTGCATTGCAAACTGTCAATTTTGATATTCTGACACCAGATTCGTGTTCATTATGATCGATTGGCTTGTAAAACTACTCTCTAAGTCCAAAACCTATTGTCAAATTTTAAATTCCACTCGAGACAAAAATTATTCAAATATTAAAATTTTTGAATTTTTTTCGAAGTATAAATGTTTTTCGTCAGAGAATTTTCACATGTAAACCGACCATGATGAACACGAATCTGGTGTCAAAATATCAAAATTGACAGTTTGCAATGCAGCAAAATGCAAATGGCAGCTAAAAAATGACTTTTTTTTCGAGATTTAAATGAAATTTAAAAATAATTATATTTTTCCTATTTTTAATCATTTTGTCTATTTTTACTCAATTTGCGTGCACCTAAGTAGGTACAACAAATCTCAATTCTATGTTTGCTTTAGTGGCATCTACCACTATCTACCACTAAAATTTTGGGGCGCATATTGTGTACATGTTCCGGTGCACTAGGAGGAGGGGGAGGTGTGCACTTGGTATACTGTCATCGGACGCCACTGCTTCACCGCTACACTACCTAGTAACTTGTGCACATGTAGCTATTATAGCCTAACTAACTTCATTTCTAAAACAATAATACATTCAAAAAAATTATTCCAAAAATTATCGGAATAAAAAGAGTGCCCCGCGCGCGCATTCAAACGTAAATTCTCGTTGTCAGCAACGGCAATGGTTCATTAAAAGCGAGAGTAAATCAGAGAAAAAAATACGTTAACTTTTTATCTAAAAAAGTCTGTTATTTGTTTTTTCCACAGAAAATTTGCAAACGATCTATAAATCCTCTGAAATTTTTGTTCCTTTAAAATTATTTAAAAGTGCACGTCTTTCTTAGTTTTTCATGTTGTGCAAAGAGTAAACAAAGTAGTCTCTTTGAGTATTCTGGATAAATCATAACAAAAAACAACGATTACATAAACATGGAACCGTCAACAAAGTAATTCACTTTTCTCGCTCTTGTTTTTTATTAAAATAATGTAGTAATAAATTTCTTTAACAAATCTTTGTTTTGTAGCAAAATTTAAATATTTATTTCAGAAATTAAATTATACAAAAATGACTGCATTACCGCCCTACAGTCTTCACCCATTTTTCTCGCCACCAGCCCATAATAACTGCATTCTAGACTTTTTTGATGATGGAAGCAATCAGCTAAAACTTCGTGACCACAGTGCTAAGTTGACATTTGATGAGCACGGGAATTTTACTTACAAAGTAGATGTCTCTGGTTTTGATCCAAATGAACTAAAGGTGGATGTGAAAGGAGATGATATTATAGTCGTGGGTGAACACAAAAGCAATACTCACCGTAAGTTACCGTGTTTTTTGATAAAAGCTTTCTTAATTAGAAGAACCTCCCTAAATTCGAAAAAATAGATCGAAAAAAAATAGAAAAATAGTTAATAGTCTTATGCTTAATCTTGATATATGTAACAAACCTGAGACATGCAATTCTCAGTGTCTTAGATTAAAAATTTGTATGCCCTTTTAAAATAAGAATTTTGAAATTATTCTGCTTGATTTTGATTCAGCGTAAAAATATTGCTAAAATGCCTTAAAGTGCCGCTTGACCAAGGAAATGTTTAAAAAATAAGTTACAGTGTATTCTCGTAATAATTTATATTTTTCCATATAAGCAAGAATTGCTTATATCAAAGATATAAATGTTTCGACCGTAGTATAGAATACCCCCCCAAAAACTTATGCGTTCTAAAACTTAAGTAAAGAGCACCCAAATATATGTTCCAGACCCCAGAAAAAGTGCGTAAAACACTTATTAGTCACAACTTCCATACACTGGCCTACCCCTAAGCCTAAGGACTAAGTAAAGAGCACCCAAATATATGTTCCAGACCCCAGAAAAAGTGCGTAAAACACTTATTAGTCACAACTTCCATACACTGGCCTACCCCTAAGCCTAAGGACTAAGTAAAGAGCACCCAAATATATGTTCCAGACCCCAGAAAAAGTGCGTAAAACACTTATTAGTCACAACTTCCATACGCTGCCCTACCGCTGAGCCTAAGGGCTAAGCCTAAACTTGTTGTTCCAAAGGGTAGTTACAACTATTTTTAGAAGGTCTGATTTTAGGGGAGGTATTCTATACTAGCGCCAAAGTTTCTTACCCGCGAAAAAGTAAAAAACCTTATTTTGCGGATACTTTTCCATTAGACAATTATAAAAAAGCTTTTTTTAAATTTTTAGATGAGGCAGTTCAAAGATCATTTTCAAGATGTGTCCGCATTCCTAAAGGAATCCACAAGGAGTCTATTGAATGCCACGTCAACCAAAAAGGCCATTTGATTATCGAAGGGAAAAAAGTAGCTGATGAGCAACCAAAAATAAGAAACATTCCGATTGCACAAGAGTAACTGAAACGATATTTATTTTATCAATTTAAATGTGAAAAAGTATTTATGTAATGTAAAAACGCCAAAATAAACACATTTAAACAGAGAAACAGTCGAGTTGTTAAAAAGCTAAATATAGGCAAGCACCACTGGGTCAGCCCCCAAAAGCCATCGGCACTTCATCGGGCTTTATTAGAGCATTTATTGTAATTAAAGAAGGAATTCAAGAAAAAATATTAAGGTAAAAAATTTTTAAAATTTTTCGATAATCAGCAAAAAAGATCAGCGAGCTCATTATTTCATCAGCGATCCAGCCTCAACATCTGCGATTCGCTGATAAACTCAGCCAAGTAGTATTAAGGTGTAGTATTAAGAAATATCGTATAAAAAATGTTTTTAAACCTACATAAAAAAACTGGTCATTAGAAATTGACTCAAAACTTAGCCCTCCTTGACCTTTTTTACATTTTTTGCCCTTTTACACTTTTGTGCGTTGCTATAGCAATTTAAACAACATGAAGAATAAATTTTTTAAAACAGGATTTTTAGTTTTACTACGTATATATCTAAAATATTTTTTAAATTGATCGAAGAAAAAAAGGTATTTATAAAGTCGTGCTAAGTCGTGTACAGTCTACAGTCGGATTAACGACACTTTAAAAAGTTTGTTTCGCACCTGGGCCTTCACTTTTTTAGTTTGATGTTTGAGATTATTCTTCAGTTCGATCCGATTTTGCACGTCCTTTTTAAGAAACACGATAGGTTCGCTATTTAGACCCGCAATACTCGGTCTAACAACACCCTACTTTCAAAAAGGATGTCGTTAAATCGAGCTTTGTGGGTCCAAATGGCAAACCTATGATATTTCTCAGAAACGAAAGAATCGCAGACTAGACTGACGAATCATAACTAAAGAAAAGCTTTAAAAATCGAGGTAAAAAAGTGTTGTACCTAGTTAGGAAATAAATATTTTGGAGTGTCGGAGTGAGTGTAATATGAAGACTTGCAGGTAATAAGTTAAAATTATTTAGAACTTCTGTTTTTTCTAATTATTGAAATTCATTGAAAAAATCACAGCTTTTTTTTTAGCAAATCTTGATGTTTATTACTTCCAAGACGATTTTTTTCTTGTGCTGACAACTTTATTAGCTTCTCACGCTTCTAATGCTAATTGCTGGCCTTTTTGTGGCGGAAAAAAAAGCTGTACTTCCTGGCAAGACTGTCCCCCTTTGCACACATGTCAAGCAAAAGTCGGTGAGAGACGTGGTACTTGCGTTCCTAATACATAAATTACTGAACTAAACAACTTTTGAAATTTACTTTTTTAATTGCAGGTGAAAGTAATGCTTTATTCACAAAAAAGATAATAAAATTGTTCAAGCAATGTTTCAATAACGTAGTTTAAATTTTTCAGGCATAACAATATATAAATAATACAGTCAAGTCTCGATTTAACGAACCCTTTAGGGATCGATCAAAATTTTCGTTGAATCGAAGGTCTGTGAACCAAATTTCAAATAAATGTTCGTTAAATCAAGACTTGACTGTATTTTCCCAATAATTTTCAAACGAAAGATTTTTTATCCCATCACTAACAAATACATACATCAACAAATAAAAATCAACAGTTAGACGAGAAGTAATTAGTTATTTTTGGCTGCATCTGCTTCTTTCGGCGCTCTTCATAAAAGTAGTCATCCAATGCATCAGTATGACTGAGCACAGCAGGATCCCCCAAGTTCTCTTGTACGTATTGGCGGATGAATTCCAAATGCCTCTGAGCTTCGACTCGGCTAATCGGCGGCTGCTCTACTTCTACTTCTTCCACGTCCGTAGCCTCATTCTTGCTCACATCTATTTCCTCTTCGTTTCTTGAAACGTCCTCCACAATTTCAGCCAGTGTAAGAGTTCCACCTATAAGTACCTATGTAAAATAGAAACAATATCTCTTGAAAAACTCACAAGTTTCCACCAAATCGTCCACGCTCATAAAGTCCTCCATTACGATAGCATCGTCGATCCCTCTGAGTTCATGCAAACTGTCCCAGGCACTGAGGAAATCATCATCTTGATCGGCTTCTATTTCTACACTTTTCTCCTCTTCATTTGCTAGCTCCTAAAGTCAAAGATACCAAAAATTATCAAAGCATAAACTTGCATAAATCACCTTGTGGATGAATTTGGCGTGTCGGAAGCAGTTCTTGATAGTCTCCTCAGTTACTTGTCCCCCGGATCGGCGATGCGTGTGAAGAGAGTCAAGCAATGATAACTTGAAGTTTTTCCCGGCCTCCTTCTCTGATTCGGACTCGAAAGAGCAGCTTTCTGTAGTGCACTTTGAGATTCCGAATGACTCCTTGGTACATTGGCTGAAAATTTTTTTATTGTTTATTATCAACTCAACTCAATCAACAAACCTGTGAGAGTGACGTAGTGTTAGGCGGAAAGAACTTTATGCTGATATTGTCAAACTTCAATTTTGGCAGATGAGCTGAGCAGTTGTCCAGGTATAGCAGCACCTTGCGATCATCCCTCTTTAGCTTATTGTCCCATTTCTTTAGCCAAGTCTCGAAAAGAACTCCTGAATTTAAGTGTAAACACATCAATAATCGATCAACAAAAATACCGGTCATCCACGCTTTCTTATTCGATTCATAGTCAACGGGAACCTTGAAATTCATGAAACACCTTGGTTTGGTTGACTTCCCGATCACCAACAGCGGCAGCTTCTCTGTTCCTGACATGTTCGCGCACACCAGCACTGTTATCCGTTCCTTGCTCGTCTTGCCACCAATGCACTTGTCGCCTGCAAACAAAAAGATCAATAAAAATAAAAGAGAAGTAACCCCCTCATCGCCATTGTCTTGTTTGGGAGCAGCTGCCATAATAGTCTCGTCCTGTCTCGTCTGCGTTGAAGATATCGTCCGGTGAGAAAACTATCAAAGAGTCCTGAAGTACTTGCTGTTGCCATTCGCGAAGAGATCCGACGTCTACTGCACCCGCTTCTCCTTGCTCTGTTTTTAATTGAATCCCGTGGCGATGCTTGAAGTTGTCCAACCACCCTGTGCTTGCTTTGAAGTCAATGATCCCTAACTGAGCTGCAATAGCGAGTGCTTTCTCCTTAAAGAGTTGAATTAAAATCAAAAAAAGAAGAATGAAATTGCTTACCTTCATTAAATCTCCGCTGACTGGAACATTCTAGCTTCGAACCTGCTTGTGCCAAATGACATGTGATCATGTTTGCCTGATTTCAAATTCGCCCGCTTTGCTTGACTGCCTGCATCAATTGCCCCAAGGATGGCTTTCTTTTCTTTTCTAAAATTTTAAATTTTAGGTAGTTGAAAAATCCGTACAGAAGTCCGATGATTACGAAAAAAGTTTTGAATTGGTGGGCACCACAAATAATAGCGTGGGTGGAGTTGGTAAATGAGAACTTTCTCGAGAATTTGCTCGAAAAATTTCTCGGGTTTTCTCGAGCAAAAACTAGATTTAGCTCGAATTATTAAAATGGAGCAAAATCTTGAGCAAAATAATTTTTGTCTTGAGCGGAACTTAAAATTTAATGACATCTATGATATAAACGACATAAATGATGACATAACATTGATGACATAAATTGCAAATAATGTTGACTAAACAAACGGTCTTATCACACGTTTGTTAGCATATTATAGTATTAACAGCGTTTTTGAAAAATGACACAATTGTTTCTTCTAAGCAAAAATCTTCCATTTCACTGTCATAAGCCCCTCAATGATATGTCATTAGAAAGTTAATAATCTGCGCTTTCTGTTGAAATTAAAATCAAACTGATTAATAAAAAAAATGCCGAGATCGGCCCCTCTGTCGATTTCGACTTTGATGATTCAGAGAAGCAGATGACCCGCAAATACCACCTTTTTGTAAAAAAAATTTTTACCATCGTGTTCAGCATGAAATTCTGAGTCAGGAAAACCGAAACAGCCGCTCGTTACTCCGAGTGATAAATACTTAACGCATTCTGCCCTGGTGCGCTCAACATACTATACGGGTAGATTAGCATGTGCTGAACACAATGGTGGTCGTTGTCGCTTTAATCATTGAAGGAGTTGATAGAAAAGGTAAAAAATTGTTTATGGTCAAAATCTAGCTGAATACCAACAGGTTTTCTGGTGGTGCGTCATGATTGTTATATTACACCCATGCTCATAATATACTAAAATGATGGCCAAGAGTTCAGCTTTCGAATGATACTGAGCATAGGTTTTTTTACATATGTGTGTTCAAATATGTTACTCAGCACTTATGTCCAGCTATATCTAGCTAAATCCTTATAAAAAAAATAAGGAACAGAATTTCACGGTTATTTTGACACTAAATTCAGCTATAGTTAGTTATAAAATCGTAACAAAATGTGCAAAATAAATGTATAAGATGTAACACAAATTCCCTCGCTTAGAAACCCCTCATTCTGAGAGCAAATTTCTATTCGGTTTATTACCTGCTGTTTTAATAGGTCAGTAGCCGTATAACATGTAAAATATTAGCATTTTTCAAAAAATTTATGAAATAAAAAATTCCTTTACTTTTTATGAGCATGGATAAATCATTGATATCACCGTTTTTTCCGTTTTTTCAGCACTTGACTGTAACATAAAGCGCAAAAACTGCACATCATTTTCATACCAAAACATGACAGCAACTCATAAGAGAAAGTAGTTTAAAATTCAGCAAATATGTTGGTGTCTAGGCTTTTTCCGGATTATTTCAAATTTGCGCCTTTTATGGCGTTCTGTATTTTCATGATTTTTAGACAGAAAATTTTATTTTTGTAAATTCATGCCAGTTTACGTTGAGACGAGCTCAAATGTGTGTCCCTAGTCGTGAAAAACGTAAAAGTACAGAACGCCATAAAAGGCGCAAATTTGAAATAACCTGGAAAAAGCCTGGACACCAACACATTTGCTGATTTTTGGACTACAGTCAAACCTCGATTTAACGACCCCCTTGGGGATCGGCTCTAGGGGGTCGTAAAATCGAGGGGTCGTTATATTGGGGGGTCGTTAAATAGAGGGTTCCATACGAGAAATTGAAAAAGGGGTCGTTAAATAGAGGTTTTACTGTAACAGATCAAATTCCGCAAAAATGCAAGTTTATTTCAGACAACAATAATAACTTATTTAATTTATTCAATTTAAAATTGGCGAAAAGGTGGCATTCCAGATCATTGAATTTTCAACTTCTTTCAGTGGGTTCTCTCGTATATTCCTATTCCAACAGAGCAAATAACATCTCAAAATGGTGAGCCGGATCGGAGCTATCTATTGCGCGCAAATTTGTAACAGAGTGATCGCAATTTCGCAGAAAATTTTTAATCGTCCTTCTAAAAAGGATTGTTATCGGCAAAAAAATTCGCGTGAACTTGGGCTGGAACGAATGTGCCTAATCATGCGTGTTTTAACAGAATGCATTGAGACTCGCGGGAATCAGTTTGATTAATCTTTCTTATTGTTGACTATTGTTTATTATAGGTAATAGGTAGAAAACACAATGATTACCAACAATAATGACAAAACGCGAGAAATATTGGCGAAAAACAAATCGCCGAAACGCAAGACAAATTGTGGTTGAAAAAATACCTAACTGCATGAGGACTAATTTGTCAGGAGTGAAAATTTTAGTGCCAATTCAAACGCTTTTTTACTTCTCCTATTGTTAAATAGAGGGGGTCGTTAAATCGAGGTATCTTTTGTTTATCGGGACCAGCAAAAAGGGGTCTTTAAATCGAAGGGGTCGTTAAATCGGGGGGTCGTTAAATCGAGGTTTGACTGTACTTTCTATTAAAGTAACATGCTACTATGCCCTGTTCAACATTTTCGAAATATTTTTTTATTTCATTATTAGTGTGTATTTTCTTCAATAAAAAAAGAAATTAGTCATCTTTTTTATTTGAAAAGCTGCTATACTTTTACTTTTGTGATCTGCATTAGATTTCCTCTACCTATCTTTCATATATGAATATATTTTCTTTATCGCACTAAAGCAAACAGCTAAAATATTGCTTATAGGTCTTGAAAAATGGAATTTTTAGTGAGTTGAAATTATATATGAAATCTTATTTATAAATATACTTATATTAACTCTAAAGTCTATATTGTAATTGCTTCCCAACAACAAAATTTATAATGGATATATGGCTGCATAAATTCTTTTTTGTGTATATTTACCTCTATGTTTTCGAATCAACAAAATGTTTTGATAGAATAAATTTGGATATTAATCAAAACGATCAGAAGTTGATGGAGCTATTTCCGGGGACGGAAAGCACTATTAAGCCTAAACCTACTTCACATTCTACCACTATAAATCCAACAACTAGTTTTTCAAGCACCACAGCATTAGTAATACCTCCTACTCAGCTTAGGGCATTGGTTGGCGATACAAATCAAACACCTGAAGTAAAAAAGGTAAAAATGGTACTAACCGTATTCTATTTAAGTAACCCCTCAACTTTAAGAATATGTATTTCGGGGCAAAATCAATATTATAGAAAAATTTCATCACAAAAGATGCATGCTAAAAGAGTAACATAACATCAATTAACGCATTTCCTCTTAAACCCCATGTATGTTAATACATGATATTGATGCAGAGGGAGTCTTTTTAGACCGAAATGCTATTTTAGAACACTTGTCTATTTTGTTGAGAATTCATGTCGATTCTCAAGTCGAAATATGTATGTGTGTGTTGAAATGTGTTGAATTTTAAAATGTGGTGCAACAAAGCTCTACATTATTTTATTTAAATACGATAAAAACTGCCCGTTTGGTCAGAAAAGTTGCTTATTTTTCCAGAAAAGTTGCCTGATTTTTCAATTTTCCTTTAAAAAGCAGAAAAGTTGCCCGTTTTTGTCAGAAAAGTTGCCTTTTTATCTGAAAAGATGCAAATTTTGACTGAAAAATATCTTTTTTTCGACTTATTATTGAAAACACGTCATTCCTGACGGTGGATGAGCCCCTAGACATTACTTTTGAAGGGACATTCCTGTGCGTTTTAGTGCTTCTCCATCCCAAGGCACAATCCGAAGTTCAATGTGGATCGAGCAACTGTCAGGGATTGGATCAAAAATGAAAATTTACTTTCGCAGATCAAGTAAAATATTTCGCTCGCTTTCTTTGCTTTATATTCATATTTTATGTTTTAAGCGATCGTCTCTAGCAGAAAAAAACAGAAAGCGTCTCCGTTTCTTGGCATGAGAACAAAATTGAGCTTTTTACCATCCGAACTTGCAGTAAGCATCACAGTCTCCCGCATCTTATCAGTACAGTACATCAATACAAAGACCTGGAAATAATAGAATTACGCCTGTTAATAAAGAAAATTGTACAAACTTCTTTAGCGCATCTCTCATCAATGCGTTCACCACCCGAAGGATCTAGCCAGACAGCAGTTTCATCACACGCAAAGATCCTTTCGTAGCTTAAACAAGAGAACAGGTTTGAAAAATAGAAGCAGAAAAGACCAACTTGTTATTCTTTCTGAGCCGTGACACGTAAATGACGAAGTCCACCAATTTTTGAGCATAGTAGGATGGCGGCTTTTGGCAGACTGTTGTTGGAACTCTCAAGCGAAAGTTGATCTGTTCAGGAACTTGTTGAGCCACCCTGTGCTGGCCTAATAAGAATTCATATCGTTTGAAAAGAAAACCAATAAAAACAAATACCATGAACTGACCCACATCTTCTTCGGCGTTGAACATTTTCTCTGCTTGTTGTTGGATGATACGGCGGGACACTCGGAATTTCTTCGCGCCCTTCTCACGGACCCATGCTACCAGTTCTTGGAAGAGATCTTGGAATTGTAGTAGACGGCCACCACCACGGAGACGCTTCCTGTTCTTTCCTGCTAGAGACGATTGCCTAAAAAATAAAATATGAATATAAAGCAAAGAAAGCGAACGAAATATTTTATTTGATCTGCGAAAGTGAATTTTCATTCTTTCGATCCATATTGAACTTTTTGCTAGCCGAATGGACGGAGGTCGATTTTGCGTGCTTCACAACTATATGTTTCAGTTTCCACTCGGTTGAATACGCTTTGCGCTTTCTGGAGTTTGGCAATTCTTCATCAGCAGATCCATAGTTGCCATAAGCCTCTTGAATTCGATCCATTTAAATTAGCACTGAAAACGAAAAAAATGGAACTGGTGCGCAATATGGTACTCCAAAAACATGTACCACAAAAATGTGTCTAGAAAGATTTTTTTGCTTTCTAAAACAGATTACACGATATTTTAACTATTTATTCGTCAAAGAGAGGGGGCTTTATTTTTCACTCAACCTCTAGAGGGAGGCTCTATTAGGAAGAGAGGCTCTATTGGAGAGGGGGCTCTCTTGATATAACAAAAGTTTAAAAATTAAAAGACCTAATTTTTTAATTTTACTTTAGATCCGCACAAATTTTGTCAAAGAAGCTTTGAGCGATCCAAAATTTTCCAAAATGAGAGATTACCTTGAATCAATTAAAAATGGATCAGCAAACATCAATGATCCAGCTGAAGACTATAAACCAAGTGAGGGAGCAATGAAAGCACTTGAAGTATAAAATATTTGATGAACAAATTTATTTCATATTTTTAAGCATCTAAACAGCATCGATAGAAGCAAGGACAAAAATGTTGTAAAAAATGTTCCAAGCATCACCAACTTAAATGCACCCATAAAAGATCTACTGTTTGGAGTAAGTAAATTTATATCAAAACTTATGTACAGGGTGAACCAAAAAAAAACTTTACCATTTTTTTCGAAAAATATTAGTTCTATTTTTTTTTTAAATTTTCGTTGCTGTTTTTTGTGAACAGTGTATTCATGTATATGTGTTGTGTTTTCTTAACCTTAGCTTCATTTTTTGACAATTTTGTTTTTCAAGGGAGACACACTTAGGACTAACGAACAGATGGTACTACCATCTCCATCTAAAACAAATAGCTTTGAGAGCCGTCGCAAGCGGCAAGTTCAAAAAGGGTTTGGTCAACACCCCAGAAATAAATGGAATCCGGACACAGCCGTTTCTTACACTTTTGATACGTCTATAGGTGGGAATTCATGATATCAAGTTATTTGAATCAAAATTATAAAAGATATATAAATTTTAGATGAGAATACGAGGCGTCTGATTCGTATTTCAGCTTTATTTTGGAACTATCATTCATGCATAACATTTCTAGAAAACGGAAATACTAGACCCATTATTCGATTTTTTAAAGGACAAGGCTGCTATAGTGAAGTGTGTTTTTCCATTTCATTCGATGCTTGACTTTAAAAAAAGTTTAGGTTGGGAAAAGCACACTTTCTTTCACGCAAGACATATCTATTGGACAGGGATGCGAAATTGTAGTAGAAAATTTAAAAACTTATATTTAACAAATAGAGAAGATTTAGTTTGGCACAATAACACATGAAATTGGACATGCTTTGGGTTGGTTGACTTTTACTTTTTTTTTTATTAAAATTTTTTGCACACTTTGAGTTGATAAAATTTGAATTTTATTGCGATAGTGAAAAATAGGTGTTTATCTGAAAATTTCTGTTTTGGAAAATACGACTTGTTTTAGTTGTCAACTTTTTCACAAAAATTCACCAATATGCAAAAACCATCATTTTCCTAAGAAATCCCGCTTAATTCTGCGTCGAATGATGTATAATGTGTGTGGGTTTTGAAATAAAAATTAAAAACTGTATGCATAACAAAGAAAATAACCACATTTTACGCTATCGACATACATCGAATTTCAAGTTAGCCATATCTCGAGATCCAAATTTGAAGTTGCCGTTCTGACAAAATTAAACTTACTCCGAATTGTCTTTTCCTTCAAATGATGCCAAAACTGAAAATTTCGAAAAAATTGAGGGAACGAGGATTGGTCCACTTTTACAGACAATGCTTTTTAACACCATTAATCTACACTTCTTCTTCCTCAATTTTTTCTCAAAAACCTAGAATTTGATTTTATGCAATAGGTTTTCGAAAAAATACGTCATATAAAAAGTAAATTTCAGGATTCTTCCACCACCAAGCTCGAACAGATCGAGATCAGTCTTTAGACATCATGTATCAAAACATTGAGAAAAGCTGGCGATCGCAATATGGTTTCTATAAATTTTTCATAAGAACTTCTAGCAAAACATTTTAGACAAAGAATTTAATACCGACAACGAAGGAATTTCTTTCGATTATGGCTCTATAATGCTTTATACTGGATGTAAGTTTTTAAATCAGTAATTTTTTAGCATTATTTCATACTTGCAGACAGGCCACGTAGTGATGTCATTGAAATGATGGCTAAAGACGAGCGCTACATGCACACTATGGGCAACAATTGGGGACCTGTTTTCACTGATTTGCTAGCCATCAACAAATACTACCACTGCTCATGTAATTAGTCATTGATTTGTAAAAAAATAAGGGGACTTTTATTTAGTTTTCAATATTCAAATTAAGCCTCTTCCGCAATAGTGGCTACAGAGAAAGGCTGAAGCTGTTTTCTGGCATCTAGTTTTCTGGGGTTTTTGAAATTATGTTTTCTGGTTCTTCACCGAATATCAGAATTTCACTCAAATTTTCTTACTTTTTGTTAGTCCAAAATTTTAATCTCCACCAGATAAAAACGAAAAAACCATAAAAATAATTTGAACTTTTTTATACTTTTTTTTTTGAAAACATTTTTTTCCTAGTTTTCTTATTTTTCTACGTTGGTTTCCTCGAAAAAAGTATGTCTTATGTGCCTAGTTTTTTTCAAAAAATGTAACCAAGACACTGAAAACAGGGTTTTAGTTTCCAAGATACTTTATTCTTTTCCAACATTTTATTAAAGCGTCAGTATCGTAAATAGCAAACTAGAGAAGCTGCAATAAAAATTACTTTTAAAAAAAAACTGAGCATTATTTTAAGCTCGGTGCTCCACTCCAGTTGACTGTAAAAATGAAGGCTTTCAAGACAGCAGGAATTGCACTGCTTGCATTTGCCCAAACGGATTTGGCGGGGCAGATTGCAGCGATAGAGCGTCGGGAGAAGGAGATGCCCCTGAAGATTGCGGAGAAACTGTTCAGGTAATGTTGTTGAAAAAGCATTTGTAGCGTTTATTTTTCGGTTTTTAAAAAGACCTGGTATAATACAGGCTGTTATTCGCCTCTGTAACACCGTGTTGCTGCTTTGTCTCTTAATTCACCACACCAAAAAAGCAATTTTCTTAAGTTGGAGTGAGATACCGTATTACCTCTAATAGCCACCCCCTCTAATAAGGTCCCATCCCCTAACTTCAAGTGGCCTAAAAATTCTGTTTTCATTTACTGTTTGAGCCGCATAAAAGTGCCTGCGAGGGATTTCAAAAATCTTAGAGGCACTTTTTACACAGTTCAAACAGTAAATTAAAACAGCAGTTTCAGACCACTTGAAGTCTGAAAAGATTGTATTCTTCTAATAGCCACCCCGGGCGGCTATTAGAAGAAATACGGTGTCTGAAAATAGATGAATCTCAAACATTTTTAAAGAAATTAACCCCTTTTTTTAACATAACAAAAATAGATCGGCCGACGGCCATACAGCCGCTATTCAAAAAGTTTTGCAAAAGAAGTTCATGAAAGCCTACGAAAAGCTGTTTACAACAAAGGCAAGAAGACTATTTCAGAAAATTAAAATAAAAACGTATGTATACTTGGTGAAAGGAATCGTAGATGTTAGAATCTAGAAAAGCCATGTTAGTTACAAAGAAACTTTAAGGCTGAAAAAGAATGGAAGTTTTTGAATGGAACAGTAGATCCAATTGAGATTGAAGCACACAATATTTCTGATCGCTCTGCTGGCTGCCACTTTCACATAACAGTCAGAATTTCCCTTTAGATATCTAGTTAACAAATTTTTATTAAAGGCACCGCCAAATGAAAAAATTGAGGTAGAGTTTGTGGTCATATCTGGCACCTGCACAAATGACTGCTATTTCGGTGCTTTGGAAGTTAAGTACGATGACTTCAAAAAAGGAGGTCTAAGGTATTTTAAAAATATATATCTCATAAGTCTTTTTGTTGTAAATTTCCAATACTTTGGTAATGTGATTATAAAATTTTATACTAGCATGCTTTGATAATCAGCAAAAAAGCGTTTAAAATTTTTTTTTTAATTTTTCTGTTTTAATGCAACAAAAATTTTAAGATTGTGCTGTGAATCTCATAAAGAAGATGTTGGAAACATTACTTCGCGCACAAACTTGACAATTCTTAGTTTATATTCACAGAGAGACGAAAGATTTTTTGAAATCAGATACAGAATATGTAAGTGACCAAACTATTAGACAAAGAGGTGTGCCTGGGACCCGTTTTTAGGTTAGAATCACGGTTTTTTAAACCTTCATTTTTTATATTTTATTAAGCAGGGGTTTTAAACAGTGCTTAGTTAGCTAGATATTACCAAAAAAGGGTTGTATTTTAAAGTAATGGCACACCAACTTCATGACTTATCTAGGCAACTAACCATTTGTCAACAAATTTGGTTTGTGATTTAAGTTTCTTCAAATGTTAAAAAATATATAATTACAATCAAGCATTAGGCTATTGTTCTCAAACTTTTATAGTTCCTATGGTTCTCTGTTCCCACTAGTATTATCTTTAGATGATGATTCCAAAGAAACTTGTCTAAACGTGTTTTGATTTGAATTTTAAAAATGTTTACTGAAAGACTTCATACGCACAGAATACCGTATAACCTCTATGAAGAGCTGAGAGGTTTATATTTTTCAAGCTCCCCAAAATCTTGAGATTGTCAATCGAAAATGGTTAAAATGGAACTCTAAAATCTTACAAGGAAACTGTCCGAACTGTATGATTGAATTGGCATATACTTTTAAAGCCATTCCCGCTTTGGGAATCCCGAAAATGTTGACAAATGCCGCCGGTTGAATGTTTAAAATCCTTTTAAAAAAAATTCCGCAATTTTTAAATTATGACACACCATGACCACAGTACAAAAAGTTGCGGACATTTATTCAAAAAAATTTAGGATAAAAAAACGTGCTTCTATGTACTTCCAATTTTGTCTTTGCTTTTTCAAAACATTGACAGGCACATTTACACTCATTCGAAATCGTAGTTAATTCTGCATCTGATAAGTTTTAAAAAGAAAAGCTTCTGGAACAAAAAGATATGGCAAAAAAATCATACTAACTCCTAGTCAAAGTACGTCGAACCTGAACAGCGGAAATCACCCGCAAAAAAGAACTTTTTTTGCAAAAAAAATCCATGTAGAAATGATCAGAACAGAATTCTGAAAATTACGCTGACTTTAGTACAAACACCCGTTCTAGTGTTAATGAAATTCGGGCGAAACAACCGGATTCTCCATTAAATTTTGCACCAAAATCAGCCGGTCTCACAGTCCGACCTTCCCGTGTTAAAAAAAGCCACTCAATACTCAGTCCTCTGGTGATATTAAATTTTCCCTTTTCTTATTGGGATTCCTGAAATTTCGGAATTCCTATTCCCGTTTCCCGCCGGAAGCTTTGCGCCTAAGCCTACTAAAAAGAACACTGTTAGACGTAAAATCAAAGTAACATGAGGTCATAATAATCAGACTTGGCACTTGACAAACAAAAAACCGAGCATTGGGGCACTGAAATATCCAAAATTACGTTTTTTTGGTGTTTTTTCGGCTTTCTTTGACCTGGAACTCAAAATTTTTGTCGCTGTCCGCCAATATAACTTTTGCTACACTATATAAATCGACTATGCTCTACAAGATGGCTTCAACACAATATGCCAATTCGATCGTACAGCTCGGGCGGTTTCCTTGTTAGTCAAAAAATGGGACATGGTCTTTTATTAGAGGGTGTGCTTATATTAGAGGTTTTACACGATAAAACCTTCTCATTTAATGATGTAACAAAAATTAAGATAGCGAAGAGACTGCTACAACACCGAAAATGTCTGAACCAACTACTGCAAATCCTAGAGCCATTGATGATTCCATAGGTCCGACTGCCATTGACAATGATTTATTAAACGGTTCCACATTTACAACCACTGCTACAACATCAACCGTAGCAGAGTCATCAAATTGTGTGGATTTGGCAGGCGCAGCGTTGGTTTTTTTTTTTGTATTTAATATAAGTTTTTACTGGGTTTTTTGCATCATTTAGCTGCAATGGTTGGTTGATTAGCATTCACTGCCACTGGAAACGACGCACTAGAGAACAGTGCCAAAAATTTTGTGGTCTGTGCTGATATATTGCCTTGTCTGAATGATCATTATTGTGGCTTTAAAATAAAATTTTATTTTAAAAGAGAGTATTGATAGACTTGATATTTTAGGTCACATATGTAAACTAAACCTTCTTTCTTAGCTTTCTTAATTTCAAAAGCGGTACTACTGCTGTTTACACGCCCCCTCATATTTTTTGAAATTGCGAATTTTCGCGACGTTTTTGCACATTATTTTTAAATATTTTAAATATTGTGAATTTTGTGGACCCGGAAACTGGCACACATACTCAAGCTATCGAATCGATCTGGCAGAAGTACAAGATGCGTCACAAAAAAGAATTTGGAACATCACGTGAACTTTTTCTAAGTTATGTATCAGATTTTGTGTGGCGTCGAAAATTCAAGGGCTCAGATGTTTTTTCATTTGTGGTCCACAATATCGATTGTTTATCCTGTTGAAAGTGTTTAATAAAGAATCATTTCGATATTTCATTCTAAATTTCAAAAAATATGAAGGGGCGTGTAAACAGCAGAAGTACCCCAAAAGCTTTATTATTAATTAAAAACACGTTTAATTAACGAAGTTGTTCAAAAACTTTCTTGTGAAACAATAACGATTTTCGACCGAATTCAACCCCCATCCTTTTTTTTATAATAAAGCGTCCTTTTTTTTTCATTGTGAATATAGTGTGAACTTTTGATCTCAATCAACTGGCACCCTCGATAAACTGGCACTAGAAGGATGGTTTCTGAGGCTATCGGTTTATTGAGAGTGAACTGTATTAAACGTTGTAAAAAAGTGGGAGAATAGCTTATCATAGACAACTGAAAACAAGCGAGAATATTAGAGTGCTAATCATCCGCGGGCTTGGTTTTGTTCACTCACCAAACACAATTTCTTCTATTAGAGGCCAAAGCCAAAGAAGAAACATTCTATTTTATTCACATAGTTATTCAAGCTGTTTGAGAGTGGCTCGCCTAACTATAGCCATTCTCAGCCAGTCTTAGCTTAGTAGCCGTCTAAGAAAGCATCTGCTCTGTGTTGCTATCGTTGAATTGTAAATTTTTTGGTTTTAGCCGAAGCTAATTAAAATCGTGTCAGCCTTGTCTAGTTACCTCTGAGTTATCTCCCAAAAGTCAATTTGCAAACAAGTTATTTAGGTATTTAGTATTTCTAATAAAAACATTTTGACGGGTTATAGAGTGCTAGCAGAGTGTCAGAGAAAAATAACACTATGCTGTCTAAATCTGTTTTACCGATACAAATGAAAATATTTAAAGCTTTTTTTGTAAGTGTCCATAACTAGATAAAGATATATTTTTATTTTAAAAACAGTATGTGTCTTATTAAGAAAAACACTTTTTTTTATCCGCTTTGAACTAAGTGATTAACAAGCCACAATGCTTTTTTAATACTCCAGCCAACAATAGTCCGATCTTGAGTTCCATTGCTGTTAGCATACAACTTTTGCAAGTCCAATTGCTTAGGACATCCTTCCACTGCATTCTGACAGACTTCAAACATGGCATTCAAATTAGTTAGGTCGGCAAGAGCATTTCGCTTAGCATCATCTAATCGGTTCACTTCCTTCAAAATCATCAAGCAACTAATTGCAGGCTCTTGAAATTCTTGTTTAGTGCATTCTTTCTTAAAATAAATAGTAAAAAATTATTGCGTAAAAAAATCTTATGCCTCAACAATATTTGGGATAAATTGGTGTGGCTCAGCACCAGGCTTTTTCTCAAGGTAGTGTCCAGCTAGCTTGACAAACACAGTCATGCAGCTCTCGCAGTCATTAAGTTTGCTCTAAAAATTTATTGTGTGTTATTGTTTGAAAATTTCTGTGTTGACTTTTTATCTAGGTAATGCAAATGTTTTTGTGATCTTGACAAGTTTTTATAGATTCTTTTTAATATTTCAAACAAGCTAGGAAACTTTAAAAAAGCATACATTTACAGCAACAAATCAGTTTTGAAAAAAAACGCTGGTTTTTCACTATTTTACTAAGAAATGCAGGCGCCTATCGGTGCCTCAAAGTAACGGTAAAGTCAAAATTGGCCGCTGAACTCGGGATTTCGCATATGACATCAGTCCACAAAATCATTGAAGATCTGTTTTAAATGAAGTCGAGAAAGACAACAGAAGGCCAATTTCTCAATAAAAATGCTCACGTCAAACGATTGGACCGTTGCAAAAAGCTTGCTCGCCGTTTTGCCGCTAATCGCCATCGTAACATCCTCTTCACAGATGAAAAGTGGTTCGACATCGAGCAGGCTTGAAATTCGCAAAATGACCGGTTGGTTTTTTGGTAACATTTTGATCATGACAATTATCGAACTTTCAGAATATGGATCGCTAATCTACTTCCTCTTGAGCTCAAATTTATTGAACGCACTCAAAAGTTGCAGCAAGTGATGGTGTGGGCCGGTGTCTCCTGGAATGCCAAGACTCCTCTCATCTTCGTGCCCAATGGAGTGAGGGTTGATGGTCCAGAATACTGCCAGATGCTCGAAACAAAGGTTCTTCCGTGGGCTGAGGAGAATATGGGTGAGAACTGGACTTTCCAACAAGATGGAGCACCGTCGCATCGAGCTGTGCAAACTCAGAATGGGATTGAGCAGAATTTCCCCGACTCCATCAAGGTTGATTCCCATTGAAGTGACAATGCTGCAATCAAAGGTGACTGGCCGCCTAACTCACC
>JAMRYI010001285.1:0-33499 GCA_029231635.1 Ditylenchus weischeri | reverse complement strand
TATAGGTTAAATTACGACTATTTCTATAAGTTCTACACGTGTAGCCTAGTGGGTTGGCTTCCCACTTTTTACGTTACAACAACAACGACAAATACCATAATCACAAAAATATAGTTAAGAGAAAAGTTTGCTTGAGACATTTCTACAAAAATTTCACTTTTTTATCGTAAAAAAAATAAAGAAATGAGTGAAACTAAATCATAAAATATTTTCGATCATCCGATTTGGAGTTTTCTTTCTGTTTAACGTATTGCACAACAGCCATAATAATATCTTCTCTAATCCACGCAGATTACCTTTATATAAGCTGGAGTAAGGCGAGTAGACGTGTATTTTGTTTCCCAACTTTGCTACTACTCATCAACAGAATACTAAAATAGTGGAAAACTATTTTTTTCTTTTTATCTTGAAAATTCAACGTGATGATTTACCATACATTGAACAATTAATTTTTGTGGCAATATCCAAAAGTTAAATTTGTTTAGTTGGTTGGACAATGTGAGTAAGTCACCGGTTACTCGCCGATGACTATCCCCATAAACCGGTAATTACCGTATTTCTTCTAATAGAAGCCCCGGGGCTTCTATTTTTGGATGGCCTCCAGGGGGGGTTGCTTATATTAGAGGGGCTTCTATTTTTTGAAGTCGCCGATGTTTTGACGCGGCGAAAATTTTGAGTGAAATTTTTTTCAGCCATCCTATTCTGCCTACTACCCTTGACATAAAATTGCAAGAATCCTGAAATTTACTCTTGAAATCTCTGTCTTTTTCATTAGAAGTCTTTTCAGCTCGCCCCATAATGGTTTTTCTTGCAAAAAGCAAAGCTTGCTGTACCTCTTTTGCCTGAACTATACCACCAATTCAGTTTCTTGTTCCTAACGCCAGCCACTCCCCATTTAGCAGCGTTTCTTATAGATTTTCTCCTGATGATTACAGCATGAAGCAATTTAATAAACCCACAGAGTACACTCAAACATCTTACTTGATTTGATGCAAGTTTTCTGCCTGATTTATCCTTTTACAAATTTTTTGATTTAGATTGAATTACTTTAAAGAATCGATTCACATTTTTTATCAAAATGGTAGAGTCATTTGATTCATCCTGTATAGCTACCGTATTTCCTCTAATATAAGCCACCTCTACTTTTAGGGTCTGGATCTCAGGGCAGAGGCAATATTTTGCAAAGCTGTCTAATGCAAATCCTATAAGAAGGTCGCGAAAACGGTTTTCGGTCAATGATTCGGTCTGGTGATTTTTTTGGCAGTATGTTGTAATCAATCGTCTTTTTGTAACTAGGTTAGCCGATTCTATATCACTCTCCTGAAAGATGCGTGAATCAATTAACAGAACCTAAAAATTAAAATGGAGTTTGCCTTAGCAGCCATTGCTCTATCAAAAAAATTCTCAAAATCCAACATAAACATTAGTTCAGATCAAATATTACTTTGATAAATCACTACAAAAGTTAAACAAATACGTAGTTCGTATAAATGACAAACTGTTGTTAAAAGTATTTCAAAATTTATTCAAGAAACCATTAAATTAAACACAAGTTTATCGTCAGAAATCTAAAAAAAAATATTAAAAATATGCAAAGGTCTCAAATGTAAAACAAGACGTTACCATAATTTTTGAACAAACAAAAGCATGGATTAGCAAGCAAGTAAGGGGGATAGATACAAGCATGCTGGTGTCTCCACCCATTTGTCTGCTGCCACTATTGCCAAGTATAGCTTCAACAACAACAACCAGTTCTACCGTATATGATGCCAATTAGTTGGGGAGTGTTGTTGCCTTTGGGAACGCCTCTTGCTGCCCCCTCTTACTCACCAGTTTAACACCTAGCCAATCACGCACTCATAAGAGAGGTGGAGGCAACAGGTGTGTGTGTGCCACTTTGTAAGAAGAGACACTCTCTCTGGCTGCACCATGGATAGGTATCACATATCTCGCATAAATTATTTCTGTCTTAAGCTTGCATTTTGTCTGCCGTTGCCTTTTTAAGCTGGGTTACTAGGTGGCTTTTGCCGCCACCACTAATCCTACAACCATCAAGCATTAAAATGATACTAGATTTTTTTGGCTAAATTTGTAAATAAAAGGATTTAGCTGAAATTTCCCGGATATTGTCTGAAATTTCCCGGCTTTTTCAAATTTGTCTTAAAAACTAAAATTTCCTGGCTTTTTTCGGTAAAATTTTTCTCAAAATAATAAGGCCATGATATAGCATCGTGATTATAGTTTCTGAAGATATTGCACTAATTAATGGCACACCGACAACTAGAGATGATGACGGGACAATTCCGTCCCGTCCCGTTAATTTTAGAGAATCGTCCCGTCCCGGAATCCCGCCGGAAATTTTTTGGCACCTGTCCCGTCCCGGTGTCCCGTCCCGAAAAAAAATATTTAAATTCCGTCTCGTCCCGTCCCAAAAAAAATCAATTTTTCAACAACTACCTTCAACTTGTAATTACAGTCAACCCTCGATATAACGGACCCTCGGTATCTTAATATCTTCTCCCTTGCCCGCGACGTGTACGACTACAGGAGGACGAACCTGGACCCGAAGAAGGCGGAGATGATCATGTTCCTCAACCGCAGCTTGCCTCTGCTGCAGAATAACAATTCGGAGTCCTATTCCCGATCGGAAATTTTTATGACCGTCCCGAAATTGTTTAGCACCAAAATTGCGATTTTACTCATTTGGATGCTGACACCTCAGGCACCCCTCGGATCAGGTGGATTTCCCATAAGAAATTTTTAGAAATTCCCTCCTATGCACATTCAGTCCACCTAAAGGAGGGGAGACTGCCTCAGTTTCTGAGGTGTTGATAATTTCAAACCAAGTTTCTTTTCTTCACAAACCGTTCTAAGCCACAATTTGGAATTAAGATAACATGATTTGTATGCTCTTTCAGAAAAATTATCTTAAAGTTGGGGTCGACCACTTCAGAGTGGGTACCTACTCAGGTACCCATAGGTATTGAGATTATAGATAGTCAAAACAATATTTTGGTCTTAACTAACCGTTTTCAGCACACGATTTTAGGTTGAATAATATAGTTTGCTTAGCCCTTGGAGATGATGAAAGTTTTGTGGACTGATTGACCGTGGACCAGTAGGGAGGTGTGTTAATGTAGGAATGGAAAAATATATATGGAGCTACATATGTACCGGTTTCCCTATTAGTGGCCCTCCTCTTCTCAGTTTATATAGTGGCTTACGGCCAGTTAGAGATGACCATTTTTATTGCTGGCGCCAACAGTTGCGCCGGCGCCGGTTCGGCACCCTTAAAATTCATCCTAAATATGGCGCTGGCGCCGAAAATTTTTACAGCCGGCGCCGATTTTGTGGTGGACCGGCGCTGAAATTTTCAGCGCCGTGAAACTATGCGTGCGAGATTGCGAGGCGAGATTTTGAAAATTCGCGATGCGAGATTTAGAGAAAAATCGCACTCACATCAACAGCAGTTTAGTATAACTGATGAAAAAACAAAACACATACATAGCTTATTTTTTGTTTTGTGTGTTGTAAGGGTTATTATTATGTAAGATGTGTTCTCTTTTCTGGCTTCCTTGTTCAAAGCCAGTGGACACTTGAGGTCATCCGGTTGTTTAGCCTAGTTTGCACTTTGTTTTTACCGCCTAATGTGATCAAAAGCAATAATAACACTTTTTGAATATGATTATGTTAGGTTATGTCATAAGTTCGTTCGTTTTTACCTTGGTCCCCTGTTGTATTTATGGAGCAATTTTCAAATTTCATGGTAGCCATTATATGATTCAGTCTTTTATTTTTTACACATTTTGCGTTATTTGATGTACTGTTCATTATTTTTAAATGGACATCGATCATATTCGCCACGTAATAATGTTTCTGTTCGATGCTGGCTTGAACGGAACTGATGCTGCAACCGAAATTTGTAAAGTCTATGGAATCAGAAACAGCACTAAGTGGCGAATATGATTGATATCTATCTAAAAATAATGAACAGTGCAGCAAGTAACACAAAATCTGTAACAAATGCGTTACAAATAAATGACTGGAACATATGATGACTACAACGAAATTATAAAATAGCGCCACAAAGACAACAAGGTGGGCCAAGGCAAAATGACACAACCTAATACTATTGAATTACTTTTAGCAGGTTTTGACTAACTATAACTGCCCTCACAGTTCAGGGTGGTAAGTGATTCGAAACTAGTACGTAATTAGAAGAAATGTGGTATGTTTGTAAACGACAACAGTAATATACTGTCATGAATACGAGATTTGATGAAAAACGAGAGAGGAAATAAGACGGCTCAAAAAAATGGAAATATAATAAAAACTTCCCGTTTTCCAGAAAAGTTGCCCGTTTTATATAAAAGTTGCCCATTTTGTCAGATAAGTTGCCAACTTATAAACTGTTGTGTTGAAAGCAGTCTTGGGGAATCCTTAATTTACGGCTTCGGCTCCGGCTCCAGCTCCGAGATTTATAATTTTCAGCTCCAGCTCCGGCTGTGAGCTTTCAAAAAATTCGCTCCAGCTCCGGCTCTGAGCTTTCAAAAAATTCGCTCCAGCTCCGGCTCGGAGCCGGAGCTGGAGCCGGAGCTGCTCTGGCTCTTTTTCATAAGTTATTATTGCCGCCAAAATGTTCGAAATTATATTACGATATCGTGCTATCGTATACCTTCTCAAGGGTTGGCTTTATCCAGTCATACAAATCCATAACTTCATCGTGAATGCTAAAAGTGGGCGAACCAAAACTGGTATTAAATAACAGCTAACTTTTCATAAATACCTTTCAAGCGTAGGCTAAACTGTTTCAATGAAAAATGATAAGGTATCCGAAGAAAAGAAATGCGAACCTGATAACGTTCTCGTCTTACCTGAATTTTATAATGAAATATGCCAAGATGACAAAAAGGTTTTACCCAAACAGGCATTTGAAAAGGATTCACTCCGTCATTCTTTTGTGTTAGCTCAGTTCCGAATGAGAGATGATTATTAGTGATTAGTTGCTGCTGATTTCTAATTTTTATGTTAACTTGACTAGGACGAGTGTCACTAAATACTAATGTTTAGTAATTGAAATGTCGACACTTACGACAAACCCCCAATTTTTCAGTGTTAAATTGTTCGTATGACTTGGTTCCTGCAGTGATGAACTAATTAAGCAATCGCTTCTTGCAAGTGACAGCATACTTACTGGATTAGTTTTCAGCTCTGGCTCCAGCTCCAAGATTTATAATTTTCAGCTCCAGCTCCGGCTCCGGCTCCGAACTTTTGAAAAATTCGCTCCAGCTCCGGCTCTGAGCTTTCAAAAAATTCGCTCCAGCTCCGGCTCTGGCTCGGAGCCGGAGCTGAGCTGTCCCCAAGACTGGTTGAAAGCCGTTGATTATGTTATAGCCAGTTTTCATCTTCATAGGTCACCTCTAGGGGCATACCTGACGTCACGAATGACGTCTTTCAACTGAAGTCGATTTAAGACACCTTTCAGCTAAAACGGAAAAATTTCATGAAAAACGGGCAACTTTTCTGATGAAACGGGCAGCTTTTATTTGTCTTCCCAAAGAAATTATCTAATTACGGGTAAGCCCCTTTAAAAAACCATTGCCGTATACGGTGATGGCAATTTTTCATTGTTGAATTTGCGGGAACTGTTTTTTTACTCCGAAAATGGATTATTGTTTATTTGTATTTAAAATTTGTTCGAGGCAAATATTGTTCCCATATTAAAGGGGCATGCTCGTCGCCGATAGGAATATTTAAAAGGCGGGTACTAGGTCAATTCAAAATATAATTATTTTGAGATATAAATTTGTTGAGGGGGTTGGGGCGCATTTTTCATTTATTTAAAAATAGTGTTTCGACGTCTCTTAAGTAATTTTTTTATGCTTAAAACGATAAAAAAAACTATTTTCGATCACTTTCATACGTCAAAAGCTGATTTTTTGCAAAAAAAAATTTTCACCAAAATTTGACCTTTTGCCTCGGAGGACCAAGGTAAACCACCTTATATAAGGGTATTCTACCCCGTTTTGGCTTCAGTCAGCTTTTGACGTATGAAAGTGTTCGAAAATAGTTTTTTTTATCGTTTTAAGCATAAAAAAATTACTTAAGAGACGTCGAAACACTATTTTTAAATAAATGAAAAATGCGCCCCCCCCCAGTGCATAAGTGCCGCATGCCCATTTAAAAAGTTATAGAGCAACGAAATTGGCCCGATCTGGAAATATGAAGCAACGTCCAGCTCAATTATAAAATGTCGAGAATTTTTTTTTTAATAGGTGTGCACATCTATTTCAAAACAGCACAAAAAACAGGCGTTCTTGCTCATGCAAGAAACAGCACATATCTGTGCTGTTTATTTCGTTGAAACTGCATGTGCTGTGTTTTGTGCTGTAAACCTACTCCGCTAAAAATTTAAATACCAAATCAAAAATCTTCAAAATTTATAATGTTTTCTAAATAAATGGATATACAGTCGAACCTGATATAACGGCAACTCTGAGAACTAGCTAAAGCCGTTATATCGAGGGAAAGCTTTGTGGAATTTCTTTGTCGGCCAGCCAAATCGGGCTGAAAAAAGGTGCCGTTATATCCAAGTTTGACTGTATTATACAACTGTATTATGAATTAAAATAGTTTGCAAAATATACAGTAATTTAAATGATTTCTTCGAGCTAAATAATTAGCCTTCTGACAAAAAATTATCTTTCTAACTAAAAGTGTAATTTCCTTATATCAAATAAACTGAAACAATACTTAAATTGAAAATTTCAACTGTTAAGATATATCCAGATGTCTGAAAGTTCAAGAGAATTCCAGAACATAAAAAAGTTTTATACAACATGTCAGGCTTTCACACAAACAATAAATTATTTAATTTGCTAAAAGAAAGATTAGCAACTTTATTGCAACATTGACTTTATTTAAAACCTTTGTGGTTATTTATAGGAACCCTTTTCCTCGGGAATTTCTATATTATGAGTTTTAATAACATAATGACGAGAGAGGGAAATGTGACAGAAAACAATATTCGAAATGAACACGTAAAAACTGAAGCTTTCGAAAATTAATTCGATTTTTTTGCAAAATGCAAACGGATAAGTAACACATTTCTTTATCAACAATAAATTAAATTTTACTAACTCAGTATTGATCTAAAAATTTTAAGGTTATTCTAGGTGAAAAGACGTTTTCTGTAATTTTTTAAAATCGTACCAAAACCCAAAGGGAAGTACTAATTAGGATTATCTGTGAAAATGCCAACAAAAAAATGACAAAACATGCGGGAATTCAGATTTTTTTGATGCTTTTGCGGGTACATGTCAATTTTCCGCCGACCAATTTTCCGCCGCCATAATTTACGTTTTCACGTGTGACTAGTATCTTATATGGTATTTGGCATGTGTGGGTGGGTGGGTAACACTTTTTTACTTCGAAGGCCAGAACGGGTCGCAGATAGCGAAATCACTTTTGTCGCTGAAGTCACGTGTCCTACTTTTTCTGTACGTTTTAGCACGACTTCTTCCATGGCTTTGGGTTTGCACATCTTAAGCAATTTACTAAAAAAATACAAAACATGGATGGATATGAAAACAATACAGTCAATCTCTCCATAATGGTCACTCTGGGAAACGACCGAGCAGAGCACTATAAAGAGGGTGACCACTATGCTGGGGTTGGTTCACTATGGTGATACTCGACTGTAAATAATTTTGATTGAGCTCTCAGCTGCTACAAAACGGCATTTCACGTCCGTCAAACCTTTCTTAGAATACCCGAATACGTACAGAAATAAGTTTTAGAACCTACCGTATTATCTCTAATAAGCGCCCCGGGGCGCTTATTTTTCAACCCTCCGAAAATCGGAAAAATTTTGGGTTGATCTCGAGATTTTTGGGTGCACATCCAAAATCTAAAAAGTGGAATCGGTAGAGCTCGTGGGAGTTAAGAAAATGCAAAAAACAGCTTTGCAAAATATTTGCTCTGCCCCGAGATACAGACCCTCAAAGTAGAGGGGGCGCTTATTAGAGAGGGGGCGCTTATAAGAGATAATACGGTAAAACAGCGAAAAAATCCAAATAAACGACCACTTGATTCTGTTGGTGCATGGATAGTCCAGCAGAACTGAAGTTGGTTCATAGAAACCATTTGAAATGACAAGGATACCTTTCAAGAAAAATATATGGCAAAAATAATTTGAAAAAGCGGTGTCAACTGTCCGGTGCCAACTGCCCGGTGCCAACTGTCCGGTGCCAACTATACCCGGTGCCAACTGTCCGGTGCCAACTGTCCGGTGCCAACTGTCCGGTGCCAACTGTCCCCGGTGCCAACTGTCCGGTGCCAACTGTCCCCGGTGCTAACTGTCCCCGGTGCCAACTGTCCCCGGTGCCAACTGTCCCCGGTGCCAACTGTCCCCGGTGCCAACTGCGCTTTTACCAAAAAATTACGCTCAGGGATAAGCTAGCATATTTTCGAGCTTTTTTTAAAAAAATGCACTTCCTATCTTCCACTCTTCTACTTCGCTATAGGACAGTTTGCTATGGTTCCATACTTTTTTGAATAAAAGTTCTTATTTTAGCAGAAAAGTTTTTCTGACGTCTCCTAGTTACTAAAATTTCCTCAGGAATCCGAATCAAAGAGCAGAATTTCAAAAAAATGCTTGTGTGCTGAGATATGACCTGAAGTTGGAGTGCCAATATGCCACCGTTTAACTTTGGGTAACACCTCAGCACACAAGCGTTTTTTTTTTGAAGTTTTGCTCTTTGATTCGGATTCCTGATGAAATTTTAGTAACTAGGAGACGTCAGAAAAATTTTTGCTAAAATAAAAACTTTTATTTGAAAAAGTATGAAAATTTTCTGAAAAAACCACAACTCACTGTTCATGTTTTACCCTTTCTATACTTTTTTATAGGATTAGTCTTGAATATGCCCCAAAAGACTTTCTATTCTTATTTTTATTCATAAGCAACAAAGGTGACAAAACTAACTCATCGCATCAAATTTCATCTTAACATTTCCTTCACTTCGTCAGTTCTGGAGACTTTTCCGCAGTTTGAGAATTCTCTTCCCCCACAGTAGCGGCTACATTTAATTGAGGATAGAGATCACGACGCGCATTTTCCCCGTATTTCTCTCTCCCAACAAACTCTTTACTTCTGCTTTTGGTCTTCAGGTCCTGTTCATATAGATTGTTGAAGAACTCAAGCAAACTCATGCCATCTAAATCACGATCCCACATCAAAATTATTAGCATTAAACAGACTGACCTAGCCAACTTGGCGCCACATTGCAATCTGCTTTTTTCACCCGCTTTGCTTGCACTTGAGAACCTTGCTCTGCCTCTGATTCAACAGGTGCTTCACGTTTCCTGATAGCTGATGACTTCTCCTTTAAGGTCTCAGGCTGACCAAACTTGCTTATTTGTTGCATTTCTATCGGCAAAAGAGGACGTGATTTCTCTATTGTCATGCCAACAGTCTTCTTGAATTGATTGAAAATTTTCTTGTGGGCCAATGATATGTGCGAAAAGTTGTTCAGTAGCTTGGCGAATTCATCGCATGCAGAGCGGAATCTTTCTTCGCTAAAATTCATAAAAAACAAGTTTTTCTAAATGTTACTTGCTAAAAGTCACACTACCTGTCTCGATCTTTTATAGCACACTCGATACCAGCTGTCTGGAAATTCTTGGAGGCGACAAAGTCTCGTATGAATTTCGCGCACTGTGCAAAATCTTTTCCTTCGATCACAGGCTTCTGAAGAATTGAAAAGATTCCCCGAAATCGCTAAAACAAAAATTTAAATAGAGGCTGTACTTATGAAACTTACATCCTTGTTCAATATTTTTGAATCGCGCAAAGAGACCGCAAAGTAGGCAACATCTCCCATTGGATAACTAAAAGGCATTTATAAATATTGAGGTAATAAACTTGCTCAAAAAATGGTTCGTTGCAAATCTCGGCGGAAATTAAAATTTTAGCCTCTTGTTAGTCCTCTTGAGATACAGAAACCACTGAAAGGGCAAGTGATGACGGCAACTTTTCAGTATACACTGCCCCAAAATCGAAAATATTTGATTTTGTCTTAATCCTATCTTTTGGTTTTTACTCAGTTTTCAAGTAAATCTTGACCAAAGCAAAAAGCTATCCAGAACCTTTGGGGCCCCAGGCCCCACTCGCCAGAACCAAAGGGGTCCCTGCTATGTTTTGCCATTGTTTTTTTAAATTGTTTTCATTCTGAATTTCCGCGTTGTTTCTTATGCGAAAAATATCCTCATTTTCAATTTTTATTTTCAGTTACCCCTCATTTTCAATTACCCCTGGGGCCTATTTCACTATTTGAATAGTGGAAAATTTTCCATGAAAAATTGGAAAATGGAAAATACAAAAGTCCTGTTTCACTAACTGAAAAGTGGAAATGGAAAGTGAAAAATGGAAAGTGGAAATTTTCCACTTTTCTGTTTCACTAACATATTTTCTGTTTCACTAACATATTTTCCAATTTTCCATGGAAAATTTTCCACTTTTTCTAAAAAGCTCTAACTAGCAAGAATGCTGAGAAGAACTTCGGCTTGACGAGGAGTAAGACAGAAGCGCTCACGAAACTGCCCTGGATCGATAACCACTTGCCTAGGCCGGAAGGTTCGCACATGCTGCCTGATTTCTCTTTGATCCCTCTCTTCATCGGAGCTTTCACTGCTTGATGAGAACATCAATCAAAGTAACAATTATGTAGCACAACAGCAAGCTACACGAAAAGACAGTATACAAGACTCCAACAAGAGCCTTAGCACAAAGAAAAAGTCATGAAAAAATTTTCCAAAAAGTTGTAGACCGTAGCCTTAGTAATCAATTTTCCATGGAAAATTTTCCAATTTTCCACTTTTTATTTTCCACTTTTCAAATAATAAAACAGGAGCAAAAATTTTCCATGGAAATTTTCCATTTTCCACTTTCCACTTTCCATTTTCCATTTCCAATTTTCCATTTTCCAAAATGTTAGTGAAACAGAAAATGATTTTCCATTTTCCATTTTCCACTTTCCATTTTCCACTTTCCATTTTCCAATCTTCAAATAGTGAAATAGGCCCCTGGTTTTGGCGAGTGGGACCCCCCTGGTTCTGCCGAGTGGGACCCTTTGGTTCTGGTTTTTCCCCAAAGGTTCTGTTGCTCCAGTTTTTTTGCTTTCTAGCGTCTTCTTCGTCTTTGAAAGGAATATGTCCACAACGAGTTAACGCTACATAGTGATTAATTACCGTCGAAATGTGAGTTGATTTGTAAAAAAGTGGTTCACACTGGCTATAATGTCTTTATACTTAAGCTCTTACAGACTTGTCCGTAGCACTGTAGGTACACAGCCAGCAAAACGTAAACTATTTTATTAAGTACAGGGTGATTCAAGATATTCCCCGGTTTCCTTTTATGGACTAAAATTTTTTCTAGCTCGAATTCCGAACTTCTGTTTTTGCAGATTGATTTCTCTTGACGAGAATTTTGTTTTGCGTACCTAACTTGAAAAATACAGTCAAACTTCCCTAACACGTACCCCCTGGGGACCGGGCTCAGGTGTACGTGTTAGGGAAGGTACGTGTTATAGAGGGTACGTGTATATACATTTTTGGCAAGGTAAATCCAACCAAATCAAAAAAAGGTGTACGTGTTAGGGAAGTGTACGTGTTATAGGGGTACGTGTTAGGGAAGTTTGACTGTAAAAATTTTGAATTTTTTCACTTTGGTCCCCCCTTTGGTTCCAAAAAATGACCAATAATTTTGATTACAAATTTTAGCGCGGGAATTTGAAAAAGACCAATTACTATGGCTCATAGATGCTTAGAAAAGGCATTTTCATGTTATTCATATCATATTAATCATTGAAAAACGATTGCTATGATTATCGGCGTATTTTCATCTCTTCCGTATCTCTTCCGTTCCTCTATTTGGTTTTCATTTCAGATATGGCTTTCACCGTGCAGCAAAAAGCATTCTGTGTTGTCGAATATGGAAAACTCGGAAGTCCGGTAGCTGTACAAAGATCTTTTCGACGTCGTTATCAGCTTCTGTGGCGGATCGGATTGTTAGATGTGTCTCGGCGATTTCTCGACAATGTCTTCTTATCGGACGAGTGCCATTTCCATATTCACAGTGGAATCAATCACCAGGTAGGCTACTGGTTATTGAATCGAAACGTTGAGGAAAGAGTAACGTCGTTGTTTAGAATTTTCGCTTTTGGTCTGATCAGATTCCTCACTGGTATCGATTCCATCTCCATTCACGGTTCCGGTCTCCATTCACCGTGAATCACAGTTTGGGCAGCTATCGCACGTCGAGGTGTTATCGGGCCGTTCTTCTTTGAGGAAAACGTCAGTGGTGCAAACTATCTGGAGATGTTGAGAGAACAACTGCTACCGAGAGTTCAAGGTAGCCATCATATAACAATATTTTTTGTATGATTGCTATTTTCACAGGGCTTCCCAAACTTTGTCTTTATGCAGGACGGAGCACCGCCACACTGGTCTATTCTTGTGCGTCGATGGTTAGATGAACGATTTCCATTGCGCTGGATGGGCCGTGGAACACAAAATGAACCTGCTCCATTTCGATGGCCACCGAATTCGCCTGATCTGACGCCTTATAGCACGCAGCCGGCTAATTTGGAAGATTTGAGAGGAAGGATCGTTGAAGAATTTCGTGTGCTGCCTGGTGCTATGGTGCTTCGCTCAATCGATTCACACGTGCGCCACTTAGTACGTTGCCTCGAAGTCAGTGGAAGAAGCGTGGAGCAATCATATGCCGATGTTGAATGAATTTCTCTCTTATGTTCTCGTTCATTTCAATTGTTGCTAATGCTCTTTGTTGATGCTGTCGGTTTTTTCAAATTCCCACGATAAAATTTGTAATCAAAATTTTGGTCTCGGTCATTTTTTGGAACCAGCGGGTGGAAGTGAAAATATTCAAAATTTTTATGTTAGGTACGGAGAAAAAAACAAGAAAAATCAAGCAAAAACTTTTCAGAGACACCATTTCATTTGAGAAGCAGACACGGTTAGAGACGCAGAGACAGTATTAGAGGACAAATCGCTGCAGATGACTACTGGTGAGCATCATTCTTCTGCTTATTCAACTAAATCTTCAACCATCTCCATTCAACCTTCCACCATCTACAGGCCATTTCCATTTAACATTTGATCATCCACAACCATTACAATGCAATTTCGATGAGCAACTTTAACACAACAACAATCTTCAAGCCAGCGCAACGAAAAAAGTAAGTGAAAGATGGCACGAAAGAATGAAAAAAGAGGAAAAATTTGAACGCCCCGGGCTGACCCCGCAAATGCAGGGCCCAAAGACTATTACTTCCGTTTTGAAAATAATGTCTCAAAATTGTTTTTTGAATGACTTAAATCGGTCGATTTTGTCTCGAGGTGAGACATGAAGTGAATATTTTCTCGAGTCTTTGGTAGTCTTATGCTTTTTTCATTATTGTTTCTCGAGTATGATGAGCAGTTGTCTTCGGGAATGTCGACACTCCCCGATTAGGATTTTATAGAGTACTTGCTCTTTTGTATATCGCTCCGCCGTATCGCTTTTGGGGAAGTCGATATGGCTGGTCGACTCGGGTCTACTCAACTGGGTTCGAGATTTGGGTGCAACTCTGACCTCCTTTTTTAGCTTTTATTAAATAAATACACCAAATAAATGCAAATTCAGATCAAAAACACAAGTTTATTGCCAATTGTAAAGAGATTAGGATTGAGAATTGCAACAAACACAGGCAAACAGCAACACAACAACTGAGAATACGGTTTGGGGATTCTAGGATGCGCCCCTAATTTGGCTGTGTCTGCGCCGCCCAAGGATCATATTTACAATCTTGGAAGTGTCGACTTCGTACTAGGCTTTGAAGGTGGCTCTTCGGTGGAAATAATCAACGATTCTTCAATGGTCATTCCTGACAAAGCTATTTATGAAGCACTTTTAGGACAACAAGTCTAAGTTGGATCAGAACAAATTCGGAACTTATACGGTTCCCCCCCATACCCGGATTTTTTAAAAAATGACCCAAAACCACTTCCAAACTCATTTTTTCTGCTCAACAAGATACGAGAAGCATTTCTAAACACTTTCTGAATAAAAATTTGAATTTTGTCAAAAAAATTTGCCTCCCACCCCTCAGCAGTAGGTGGCCTTTTTGGGGTATTTTAGGGACATTTTTGGGTGATTTATCACATTTTTCTTGCTGGAGCTGGGCAAAAAGACTCTATAAATGCATTTTTGAAACCAAATATCAAAGATTTAAGGTATGTTTGGGCGCAAAGCGGCCAAAGACTCAACTTGCTCCTCATTGCAAATGAGGGGGAGGGGTATATACACCTTCATGGGTATACACCTCCCCTCCCTTGCAATGAGGAGCAAGTTAGGTATTTGGCCGCTTTGCCCAGCTCCAGCAAGAAAAATGTGATAAATCACCAAAATGTCCTAAAATACCCCAAAAGGCCACCTACTGCTGAGGGGTGGGAGGCAAATTTGACAATTCAAATTTTATTCAGAAAGTGTTTAGAAATCGGGGGTGGGGGGTGCCCAACCGAACAAGTACCAGCACAGCATTTGTTGTTTTCGAAAAATTCGTTGAATTGGTTTCTTGAATTATTGTTGTCAGGGTGTTTCTTTATTATTGTCGCGTAAATTCAATTTGAATTGCATTTTTCCGTATAGCTGCGAGCAGGGATCCAATGCGCTTTCAAACTTATTGTAAACACAGCATCTTTATTTACCTGTAATACGTATCGTTGTTTCTGATAAACCCAGCATTTTTATTTCTATTACATTTTGCATTTTATACACTTTTATGTCGTTCAAAAGGGTTGAATTTTCTTTGGGGGTGACTCCTCAAAAGGGTTGAATTTTCTTTGGGGGTGACTCCTCAAAAGGGTTGAATTTTCTTTGGGGGTGACTCCTCAAAAAATGCCGACCAAATGAAGTGGGTGCACGACCCGGTCGGTGCTTGGACTAAACTTCATAACTATCTAGGTAACACTAACTACGAGCTAGTGAACAATATGTCGTCTGAGAAACACGAATAAATTCTGAGTCAGTATTCGTGATTCGAATGAGCTAACAAAAATTGAAATGATGATTCGAATGAATCGAATTGCAAAAGTTCAAATTTCGATTTGACGAATTGTCAAAAGTCCGAGTTGTCAACAAAACGATTTGTCAAAAAGATGGGTGTCGAAAGTTCGAGTCTGATGTCAGCCTCTATAATTGTGCCCTTTGCCTCTTTTACACTTATTTCGAGCTTAATAGAGATCCCTTATGAAAAAGTTATTCGTATCTTGAGAAACAACTTTTCAGGTTAAGTATAGAAGTAGAGAATACTGCTGACAATTTCTTTGAGATAAATTTTTCTCTGTTTGACTATTGGCAAGAGAGCTATGTAACATGTAGGCCTTGAAATGCTCAAATGCACGACACACACAGCCATTTATGCTTTTAATTAATTATATGGGTAATATGAAGGGACACAAAAGTTGATGAATATTTCATCAAGAAACCCATCCACTTTGAATTATCAGGAAATCCCCTCATTTTTGATATTGTTTCTTATTTTATGGGAATTTATGTGAGTTGGACGGGTCGTTCAAGCAAGGACATGTGAGTGTCTAGCACTCAAACCTAAAAGTTTGGAGTCAATAAAGTGTAAAATTCATTCCATTTTTGAGAATAATAAATTTAGGTCGCCCAATTTTTGGTTTCACCATCGAATTCGCCGAGTTTTGATTTCGCATGTGGATTGGCCAACCTTAGAATAAACTCATTTAGAGTCTCAATCATGGTACGCAAATTAATTAAATTTGATTATCATTTTACCTTGGTGTATTTATCAAGCTCTAAACTTTCAAAAACTTCTTTTTATTCATAAGCCACTAAAATGTGCTCTACTTTTATTTAAAAAATGTGTAGACTGTTTATTTTAACACGAGAACGGCGGGTTGTATGATCTGTTGATTCTGAGGCAAAATTTAACGGCGAACACGATGGTGCGGGTCCTTTGCGCTTCAATGATGGGTTAAGTAGGTAAATAATCAAAAAAATTGTGTTTGTTTTGCACCATTTTTTTTTGTTTTTTGTGAACATGTTGCTGACTGTGAAAAGCAAACTTGTTCAGAAGATTCTACTCTAAAAGAAAGATTCTGGCTCTTTACAGCCAGGTACATGTTTTCAAAAAACCGAAATAAATGGACAAAACAAACACACAGAAATTGTGGTTATTTTTTGATTATAATATCTACTTAGTATTACGATGGAATGATTTTTTTGGTGTCCGTCACGTTTTGTTTTTGTTTTTTTTCTTTTCAATCGTTACCCACGACATGTCTTATCATTCGTTCTAATTTTTTCTGGGCCCCATACTAGAACTCTTTCTCTATCTTTTGAGTATTGGATGTCCAATACTAACGACAATATTTCGCACTTTAAAATCGGGAAATAAATCGGAACTCCGAAAAATTTGACGTCAAATTTCATTTACCTTCGAAAATTACGCAAAATATTCGGAAAAAGCGTTTGAATTGCCGCCCTTTTGAAATATTTGAATTTTACGAACTGGAAGTTATTCTTCAGTCAGTCTCACCGTTATTGTATGGCGCCGTTAGGCGCCAGTTTTTCTTGTCAAAAGTAATCAAATTTGCGTACCATGGTCTCAATCGGGGCAAACTTGAGTTAAAATTTTTGGTGTTTGTTTTTTTCTGCTCTTTTTTCGCATTCTAATTGTTTATAACGAAAATTTATTTTGTTTGATAACTATATATTATATACTAAAGTTATATACTTATACACTAATACACTTATATACTAATGTACTATACTAATTCCAGAGCATGTTATTTGGGCCATCGTTTGTCAGGTGCGAATGAACGATTTTTAGAAAGATCTCGACTTGTCACACTTTGTCCACAATTTTTTCTGCTTAATTTGGTTTTTTGTTGCAAGTGCCTTGGTTCACAAGTGGCGTTTGGGAATTTGAGATGAGTTTGTGTGTCTCTTGTTTGACAACACTTTTGTTACCACTGCCGCTGGTGGTTCTAGTTAATCCAAAAAAAAACTAGTGCTCGTCTCCAACGGTCTGCTATTGCAGCACCATAATTTGTTGGCTTTGGAAAAGGTTGGCTCAATTACTTTCTCTCGTGCTTGCCCCTCTTCTTCTCTTCTTTATAATTAGTGGTGGAGAGGGAGGCAAGGACTTGCTTAATTGAGAAGGTTGCCCTCCCCACCACAATTTGTTCCATTTTCTTTTGTTTATATCAAAGTTTGTATTTTTACAGCCCAAACGCATTTGGCGCTAGTTAAGAATCGGTCTCGTTTTAGGATGGACTCAAACATGTTTTCAGAACTACAAAAAAGGCAAGAAAAACATGTTTGAGTCTGTTACCCCCTGGTCACACTCCTTAGTCTTGGTCGAGGTGAAATTTTTTTCGAACTTCTTTTGCGACCAGAGATGATTTTTTCTAGTATTATTTTTATGTTTTTTATGCCAAACAATAGATTAAGAACTAAGCTTTCTTCTACATCAACAAATATTTTAAAAAATGTATAAAATAGTTCAAAAGTTGGAGGTTGGTTGATGTCATGGTCGATTTATACCTCGACCGCGACATCGACCAACCTCCAACTTTTGAACTACAGGGTGTGTCAAGAAATTCCCTGGTTTTGAAATGGCTGTAACTTTTTTTCTAGAGCGTTTTTCGAAATTCTGTCTTCGCCAATCGATTTTTCTCGTCGACAATATTTGTTTTTGATGTCTAACTCGAAAAAGTTTATTTTTAACATTTTCACTTTTTTGCCTTGGTCCCCCCTGTGGTCCGAAAATGACCAATTTTAGCAAATTTCAGAAAACGTTGTCAAATGACCCAAAACTCAAATTTATGTGTTGATGTTACATGTTTTTCGAATAAATTTGACCGAAATAAATGGTTTCGGGTTATTTGACAACGTTTTCTGAAATTTGCTAAAATTGGTCATTTTCGGACCACAGGGGGGACCAAGGCAAAAAAGTGAAAATGTTAAAATAAACTTTTTCGAGTTAGACATCAAAACAAATATTGTCGACGAGAAAAATCGATTGGCGAAGACAGGATTTCGAAAAACGCTCTAGAAAAAAAGTTACAGCCATTTCAAAACCAGGGAATTTCTTGACACACCCTGTATTTTACACACTATTGTCATGTAAATTAAAAGTTTTTTAATGTAAAAGAAAGCTTAGTTCGTAAGCTATTGTTTGGTATAAAAAATGATACTAGAAAAAATCATCTTTAGTCTTAAAAGAAGTTAAAAAAATTCGACGTCGACCAAGACTAAGGAGTGTGACCACAGCCTTATACGATGCACTGGCCGAGTGTTTGTTCGTGTTTTACTTGTGTTCTTAGCAATGCGGTATACTCATCGATTACCTAAGTTGCACGCCTCAACCAGTTGTTAGCCCAAGAGTTTACTCATCACGAGCCAGTTAATTAAGAGCTCAGCCGATGTTATAAATCATTTGTGAAAAAATGATGTGATAGATAAATTTACAATTCATTTAATTGATAAAAATTCACTGAGCATAAGTTAGATAGCTTATAAATAAATGCTTATCATTGCACAATATTAGTCAAACTTTCAATTGCTCACCAGTTCCACAGCTTCTTTGGCTTGGAAAAGTGAGCTGAAAACCAGAAAAACAACAGCCTCATTTTTAGCTGTTTCGATATCCATGGGTTGTCAACAAAAGGTTTCCAGTAAACAATCAGGTTCCAAAATATGCCTTTTACCCCTATTGTTTTTTTTCAAAAAGTGCTTTAAGATGCCGTGTTATTTTTTGAAATTATTTTGACTAACATGGATTTTAATGGTTTAAATTGTCACAGAAATAGTTTTTAGTACAAAAATTTTGTTCATATGTACAAACTTAACTTGAACGTATCTCGATAATCTATCCTATTAATAACCTAGTTTGTAAAATTTTTCACTCAAAACTAAGGTTGGGTGATGGACAGTTGTCTGGACAATTGTCCGGACAAATAAGACAATTGTCGAGGAATGACTGTACTGAAAAGTTAACCTTGCTGAAGGGTTAATTGTATTGAAGGGTTAACTGTACTGAGGTTTAACTGTAGAGCTTTCGAATGAGCATAAACATGCAAATAAAATTATTACACTAAAAAAAGTTTTCCTTTGAGACCAAATGGGCACTCATAAGATTAACCCTGAAAACCACCACTTTTCACTTTCAAGGGGCAAAATCTCAATTTTTTTCACAGCAATCTTCAAATCTGATTGCGAAAGGTCCTTTGCCATTAAAAGAGCTTTCGAATGAGTATAAACATGCAAATAAAAATATTACACTAAAAAAAGTTTTCCTTTGTGACCAAACATGTACTCAAATGCGTTACCCACCCACCCATCCGTCCCAAATACTATATAGAGATGTCAGTATGGCGCAGTGGGATCGTTGCAGACGCTATTTTTCATGTCGCAGGTTCGACCCGCACTCGGATAATTCCCCTTTTTCTACCTTCTTTCCGCTAATTCAAATAAATTTGGACAACTATCAACAAAAACTCCATCTCACAATCACTTAACTTTTTTGACGCTTTTTTATTGGCAATTAACAAATAATCAATGGCAATGCTTATCCACAACAAAATGGTCGAAACAGATGTACTGATTACAAAAGGAGCAACAAATAAAGCTTATGTTTCCACAATTCGGCTCCCCACAATTTTTTCCCCAAAGTTATGCGATAACAAAAACACAGTAAAAAAGGCGTCAAAAAAAGTTAAGTGATTGTGAGATGGAGTTTTTGTTGATAGTTGTCCAAATTTATTTGAATTAGCGGAAAGACGTTGCTATATTCTAGCTGCTCGATTTTACGATTTTAAAAAAGGAATATCTCGGCCTAGACTGCTCCATAGGAAGTTTCGATCGCGGGCCAGTAACAAGCTCGGTCAGCGCTATCTTTTGGCATATAACGTTCTTCAATAGGCCACGGGGTGGTCGTGCCTTTCCCGTGTAAGCAAAAAAAGTTTCTGAATTCATGTATTGGCAAGAATATTGTTAGGATTCACCTCTAAGGTAAGTTAGGGCATGTATCTCTAATTTTTTAGCCCCTTACACCCTTGGTTTTGATTGAAAATGTAATAAATCCTATTTGTCCCTATTTGTCCAAATTTGTCCGCACAATTGTCCGGTTTTCTATTTGTCCGGAAAAATGCCAATTTTAGTCAAAACGATAAATTGCTGACATCACCGACCGGAAATATGAAAGTTTGCGACATTAGGGCCATTTTGATAAAAGTTTTGCTGAACTCCGTATTCTAAATTGTTTCGAAGTAAAAAACTTTTTGGCACTATTCACCTTTGGGTGCATCCTCCCCCCAAATTTGCCTTGGTCCCCCTTTGGTTTTTTTTTCAAATTTTTTTATTACTTTTTACTTTTATTACTTTTATGTTTTCGTTTCATTGATGAATCATTCATGAATCGTAGGATACCTGAAAAAAGGGGGACCAATGGAAAAAATTTGAAAAAAAACCAAAGGGACCAAGGCAAATTTGGGGGGTACCTAAATGTGAATAGTGCCAACTTTTTTCCAATTTTTATGATTTTGAATGCTTCAGTAATCATAAAACAAAGTAGTATGTTTATTTTTTGAAGAAAAAATAGATAAAAAGGACTGGGGCAAAAAGCCCCTACTACTGGGATAGAGCTTCAAAACTGTGATTTTGGGAATTGTGCAGTTACCCATCAAATAATAGTTTGTATGTAGTTTTACAGTTCAAGTTATGTGCGCTGTTTAATGAAGACAACATCCGGTGGCAAGTCAAGCAGCCTGAAGGCATCCTGTTCTGGCCAGGGCATTTCCTCTGTAATTTAATTTAATTGACGTCAGAGGCTTGGAGGCTGTCAGCAACAAACCAGTGGCAATATATCTTCTCCACCGCCTCCATATCCTATCCAACTTATAGACTGAATAAATGAAGTGGCAACGGGTGAACAACCTTGTCGCCTTTCTCTGCAACAACACAAATTAGTGCCCAGATAGCTAGTGCTGCTTGTTTGGAAACTAATCGATTGCTGGTGAGTTCTCATTACTAACACTCTTCATTGACTATTTTAGCCAAACTAACTTATTCGTATGTCGCCCAAAAATGAGATATATTACGTGCTAAGGCTGTTTTATAGGCGTTAGGGCGTTTGTCCACTTTTGTCCCAAATGGGAAAAAGTAGACAAACGCTTTACGTATGGCGTTTGTCCACCTTTTCCCATTTTTGAATTCGCGCTTTTTTTAATTTTAAATTTTTGTCTTGCAAAGAACTTGTATCATCTAAAATAGGGTTGTACAAATGCTCGAGCAGAATCTTTGGGAGAATATTCTCGAGAATATGAGAGCATATTCTCGAGAATATTCTCAAAACACGAGCATAATCTTTTTGTCTTTTTAATTAATTAATTTTTTTCGATAAATCGCAAGGATTCAATCAGAATCCACAGAGAGTCAAATTTTGTTAGTCCGATTGGTTTTGCCATAACTTTTTAAATTTGCGCTAGATTTTTAAAGAGACCACTCATTTGAAAGAGCAAACTCTAGAATTTTGTCTAAAAAAAGATTACCTCCTTGCAATTTTTTCACCAAGTTATGATCATTTTTAAAAGAACAACAGAATTGAACACTTTATTCCAGGAAAGACAGCAATATCAACAATAAAAGCATCTTATCTCTTATTTCGTCTTAAAGCTTCTTCTAGTTCTTTCGATACAGACTGCTAGACGATGACGAAAGTTTTCCAAAGTTACGAAGGCTAAAGCGGAGAGAGAGCACATGACTATTTGCCAAACTAATTAGACATTGCTTGGAACGATGTCTTACTTGCGACAAAATATCGTCACGCCTCCAGACCAACCGCATTTGGGCCCAATGTTAACAGATATTATATATGTCGATATTACGCAGATATTACTCCAATAAATACGCAACCAATAAATTCGCACTAACCAGTGAAACTAATTTCAGCATCGGCGGTTTGTAAAAATTGTGGTCGGCATGTCTGCTACAAATTCGACTGCTACAATTGCGGCAAGTGTGGTCATTCGACTGAGTCCTGCAGCGTGCACCCGCTGTGAAGCGTCGGAAGCGTGAGATCTCCAGTGGAAGCGTGGAAATGAGTGAAGCGTCGTTGACAGTTACATTTTTGTTGCCTTGTTTTGTTGTTGCCTTTCTCGTTATAAAGATTTTATCGTTTAATACAGGGAGTAGCGAGCATTTTGGAGCTATTTGCTTAGAACACAGACGTTCAGATCCTTATATACTGAAAAGGACAACGAATAAAGTTGAATCGCTACGAGACAAATGACGGACACAGCACCTCCCCTGTACAAAGGGTTTAGTGGACAGAGATTTTGAAGAATGGGAGATAGGTTTCTTTCCAGATTTTTTTGGCAGCATTGATGCAGACTTCTGGCTAAGGAACTTGGACTGTCACAGGATGACACTTCAGGCTTATTTGACTGTTCTCTGGATTGACCTCTCGCTGCTGAATCCCTGCTGTGCATGAAGACGAGAGAGCTGAGCACAATATTCTATTCCCTTTCCATAAAGCGGAGCTGACTGGGAAGACGCTTGCTGGCAGGCGAGATTGATGAGCACAATGTGGCGTCCACCCCTTCCTTCGATTGAAGACTGGAACCGGAGCTGTCAGGATGACGACATTTGCTTGAAAGCGAGTTGCTTGACTGGTCACTGACTTCTTGGCAGGCTGCACTTGAGAAGAGGACGGCAACTGAGAGACTGGAAGACGACCAACTAGCTTGGAACGTCTGGCTTTTGACTTGCGAAGAGGGCAGCTGCTGTTTCAATGCTTGAGTTCACAGGTGTAGCACGGCTGAGAAGGCTTGCTGCTGCGACTGCTGGAAGGGACCTGGCTACCAGTTGAGCTGAGCTGTAGCATTTTGGTTCTCTTTGAAGCTTCCAAAATTTGCTTGAGCTGGTCCATATCCGTTGCTGACTGCGCCACTGTTGAGTCCTAGCGGAAGGAGGGAAGTAGAGAGATGGAACACAGCGAAAGAGAGAACACACAGCTATTTGCTTTATTCACACAACAACTCTTCTGAACACAGACGTTCAGATCTTTGTATACTGACAAGGACAACGAATAGTGGTGAATTGCTACGAGACAAACGACGATTCAATCACAGGATACAACAGTTTTATACACTCAAAGCAATTAGAAACAGTAAAAAAAGAGTGAGGACAATTTCCAACAAAATAATTGATTCTCTTATTTTGAATAAACAATAAAAATCATGGGCAGGAATGAAGGTTAAATACTAAAACATTTGGGTCATGATCAAATTCTTAAAGGTACTTTACTGTCGTACGGATACACATTGTTTGACCACGAAAAAATTATAATTTACGTTATAACGAGGGGTACGTTATTTCGGGGGTTAATTTGACGGAGTTTATTATTGAAGGGACCGACTCAAGGGGTACGTTATAACGAGGTACGTTATTTCGGGGTTAATTTGACGGAGTTTATTATTGAAGGGACCGACTCAAGGGTACGTTATAACGAGGGGTACGTTATTTCGGGGTTAATTTGACGGAGTTTATTATTGAAGGGACCGACTAATACGTTATAACGAGGGGTACGTTATGTCGGGGTTAATTTGACGGAGTTTATTATTGAAGGGACCGACTCAAGGGGAACGTTATAACGAGGGGTACGTTATTTCGGGGGTTAATTTGACGGAGTTTATTATTGAAGGGACCGACTCAAGGGGAACGTTATAACGAGGGGTACGTTATTTCGGGGGTTAATTTGACGGAGTTTATTATTGAAGGGACCGACTCAAGGGGAACGTTATAACGAGGGGTACGTTATTTCGGGGGTTAATTTGACGGAGTTTATTATTGAAGGGACCGACTCAAGGGGAACGTTATAACGAGGGGTACGTTATTTCGGGGGTTAATTTGACGGAGTTTATTATTGAAGGGACCGACCTCAAGGGGTACGTTATAACGAGGGTACGTTATTTCGGGGGTTAATTTGACGGAGTTTATTATTGAAGGACCGACTCAAGGGTACGTTATAACGAGGGGTACGTTATTTCGGGGGTTAATTTGACGGAGTTTATTATTGAAGGGACCGACCCAAGGGGAACGTTATAACGAGGGGTACGTTATATCGAGGTTTGACTGTATCTTCTTTTCTTTTTTAGCAAACAAAACAATGTTGGAACATTGTATCAATATTGTTAGGCGATACAAGAATAAGTTAGTTTAGTTTCCTAGTCCAATTATTTATTATGATAGGAAAGTTGGACTTTACTTAAAACATTGTTTTTGAGCTTTAAAAAAAAGAACATAAATATTTTTGGTCTGATTAGTAATTCAGTGATCAATCAAACTTCCACAGTAACAAATAAAGAGGATTTTTGCAGTTACCTCGATGACCGCCTCGAACCTAAAAATTAGTTTACAAAACTTTTGCGAAAACTATGGGGTTTTTTAGGTTCCAAAAAAATGTTTTTTGCAAGATTATAATTAACTAGTTATTTTTGGTAAAACATTTTCTATAAATAAATGAGAAGCTGACGCCTCTTTTTGATATAAAAAGGTACTTTTTACGGAACTCGACTCAGTGTCTAGCTGCCTCCAAATAAATTGCTCGTTATTTATATTCAAATACACGTCAGGATCACAATTTTTGCTCATTTAACAATAATTCAATTTACGTTTCATTTCTGTCAATTTTATAATTTCGACAAATTCATGTCGCCTTCAAATTATTTCAACAAAAATCTCTTGGATTGTATTTTTGACATGCCAACTTCAATTGCCTATATGATTCCTCAAAATGTAGCTGTGATTATGGGCTATTTTTTGAGAAGTCACACACCTACGTGCGGCTAAAGTTGGTATGGTCAAAAATAGGATGCCAAAAATATTCGACAAATAACATGGTTGTTCTAGGGTTAAACACTGACAAGGGACCCTCCCGGGGTGTAATTCTGAGGTCCCTATCACATGAATTTTTTTAGCATATTCTTGTAGAGCATGTATAATTTCCTAGCAGAATGGCACTTGACGATTACTTAAGCAAGGTGAAAAATTTTAACTCAGCCATCAGCCTCAGCCGGCTGAGGTCTGAAAATTTTCCTCAGCCGTCAGCCGGAACAAAAATTTTAACTCAGCCTCAGCCAGCTGATGGCTGAGTTCAAACTCAGCCGGCTGAGAATAAGACCCTGCTTCCTAGTAAAATTCTCCCAGTGAGGCGATATTACCACAAAAGGTGGTTCCACAATCAAATCAAAGTTATAAAATACCCATAATACGGGTATCGTGGTTTTTGTTGAGAATTTTTATTCAATGTCTTTTGGTCACAAAAATTTTATTTTCGAGTTGTGTGCATTTAGTACTCAACATGAACGCTAGAATCTAGCAAACATTTTGGTAGTAAAAAATATATAAAATTATAAATAAGCAAAATCAAGTCAAGTAACAGAGTAACGAGCATTATAAATATAGGTAGCGTTAAACGGTGTTATGTGACTTGGTTTTGTTGGTCTTGGATTTTTTCATATGAACTTATTAATTTTTTTACTAAAATGTTTGCTAGATTCTAGCGTTCATGTTGAGTACTAAATGCACACAACTCGAAAAAAAAAATTTTTGTGACCAAAAGACATTGAATAAAAATTCTCAACAAAAACCACGATACCTATGGGTTGCCTATCATGGGTATTTTATAACTTTGATTTGATTGTGAAACCACCTTTTGTGGTAATATCGCCCCACTGGGAGAGTTTCACTAGGAAGTCATACATGCTCTACAAGAATATGCAAAAAAAATTCATGTGATAGGGTCCTCAGAATGACACCCCGGGAGGGTCCCTTGTCCGGGATGACAAATAAAAGTTAAGGCTAATAAAAACTTGGATTATAACTTAAAATACTAAATTTAGAGGTTTTCAAGTGTGGTCATGCTTCTTCTGCCAGAACTTGTGGCCATCCTAATGGCCTTATTAAGCCTAGGAATATTTGTGTGTGGCCTAGTGTTAGCTATCTTCGAGTTGAGTTCAGTGGCTCCAGCAGTGCTGACAGTGGGGCTTGGTTTAGTGGGTCTGTTCACCTCTTGGGCCGTCTGGTTGCTAGCCCCCAATCTGGCCAATTTCTTCGGGGCACTGGCCCAAAAGAACAATGAGTACAGAAGTGGAGTGAGGCGACCCCACTCAACTGCCTTCTATCCAATTGTTGGACCAAGTAGATTGGGTAAAAGCAATTTGGGGGCAAGCAAAGACAGTGCCTTCACTGGAAAATATGACATAAATGCCGACACCACTGAGACACTTATGCGCAGTATCAGAGGAATTCCCTACTTAATACAGGTTAGGCAACAACTTAAATGTGGGCTTTAAAATATTTATAGATTAGAGATGTAGTCACTAAAAAAAGGCTGTAGGCGAAAACACTCCTCAAAATATGTGTTTACTCCCTCAAAGTTGTTTTTACAGCCTTTCGGTTAAAAGGGGGCACAGTACGATTGACCGTTACAGTTTCGATCGTCAGCATATTTTGACCGTCACAATTTGATCGTTGATGTAATTGACCATTTTGGTCCGGCCACTGTTATTATTCCACTAACAGCTCACTTTGGGTCGACGATAAACATTCTACTGATCGTCAAAATAATCAATTTTTTCAACGGTCAAAATTCCTGACGGTCAAAATTGTGAAGTCAATGGTACTGTACCCTGGTCTAAAAATTGTGTCATGTATTAAAGTATCAGTTTATTTTAGGAAGGGAAGCCCAATACGTAAAATTGCCCGCGTTTGGGGAAAAAGTGCCCGCTTTTGGATATACCCTGTTTTATTCATTACAGTCAAAACTCGATATAAGGACACTCGATTTAAGGACACACTCCATTTAAGGACACCCAAATTTTGTTTTGGTTGGTTTTCCCCTTAAATAAGGGAAATTGACACTCGATTTAAGGACACTCGATTTAAGGACACACTCCATTTAAGGACAGCATTTTGGCAGTCCCGTCTCAATAAAGCGACACTCGATTTAAGGACAGCAAAATAAATTGACACAAAATTTGAAATATTTGCTGTCTCAGAGGGAAAACTTTGACATTTTTGAGGACGAATGCTTTTAGATTTTTATTCTTTGTTATTGTACCATTTTCGAAACTTCGTGTCCGCAATTGTTGTGCTCTTTTGACCGATTGTTTAATGGTTGGTTCTTTTTCAGCATTGAAATGTCAACCCCGAGCAGGAAGCGCCGCGTCATTTCTTTGGATCAGAAAAAGGAAATCATCGAAGCTTCAGTGGGCAAGACATCCGAAGATCTGGGCAAGCAATTCGGTCTGCCATCTTCATCTATTCGCAACATTCTGGGCGACAAGGCGGCAATTCTCAAAGCGATCGAAGAAGGAGGGGAAGCAAAGCGTGTCCGTCTAAAGAAGGCAAAATACGAGGATCTTGAGAAGGCGATGCTGCAATGGTTCAAAGAAGCGAGAAGTGAAAACGTCCCAATGTCCGGGGAGATCTTGAAGGTATGATTTTGGTTCGTTGTTTTCATTTACGTTTCGGTTTTTTTCAGACGAAAGCAATGGATCTGGCAGTGCTCCTTGGCGTGGACGGTTTCAAAGCAAGTGAGGGTTGGCTCGGCAAGTTCAAGCACCGTCACTCGATTGTCTTCAAAGAAAACCAGGGCGAGGCAGGTGAGATAGATATGCTGGCTCTCGGGAACTGGCAGCAAGATGTTCTTCTCAAAGCGATTTCACACTTCTCCGCCGACGACGTCTTCAACGCAGATGAGACCGACCTGTTTTGGCAACTCCTCCCGAACAAGACTCTGGCTTTCAAGGGTAGGTTTTGAGGATTTTGTAGATTTACTAGTAGATTTTTTTGTTTGCAGGCGAGCGGTGCACGGCGGGCAAGAAGTCGAAGGTGCGCGTGACGGTACTGGTGGCCGCAAACATGACTGGAACGGAAAAGCTGCCGCTGCTGGTGATCGGGAAGTCGGCCAAGCCAAGGTGTTTCAAGGGCAAGGAAGTTCCGCTCTCATACAAAGCCAACCGCAAAGCATGGATGACAGGTAATATTCTTTTTTATTGCTATTTGCTTGGTTTACAAAATGTATGTAAAATTTGGAGTATTTTTCAGCCGATCTGTTTGAAGAATGGCTTAAGCAGTGGGATCGCAAGCTAAAACGGGATGGGCGCAAGATACTTCTGGTCCTTGACAACTTCTCCGGGCACACGAAAATTCCTCTGGACCAAATTACGCTGTTGTTTCTACCGCCGAATACTACTGCTGCTTCCCAGGTTAGTTTTTACCTTTTTACGTTGTGGATGTACATGTACGTAAATGTTCGGCATTGCATAAATCTTCTCCTTTAGCCATGTGACCAAGGGATCATCCAAAATGTGAAGGTGCATTATCGTCGCTTCCTTCTCCGTAAACGAATTGACGCTTTCGACGCGAAGATCGACTACAAGATAGATTTATTCAAAGCTCTTCAATTCCTGCGACGGTCGTGGTCGGATGTGAAGCAAGAGACAATCGCCAACTGCTTCAAAAAGGCTGGGTTCATCAAACATGTGGAGGTGGTCATTTTGTCTACTGTGAAAATATTCAGCCATTTAATTCAGCCAACAGAATCTGCGGAACTGGACGAAGAAGTGCAAGAAACTGGGCGCGAGGAAGACGAGGAGCTGAACACTCTCTGGCGGAACTGCACCAAATGAATCTGGCAGAGGGCACTCTGCAGGAATATTTGGGCGTGGACGATCAACTTACGACCGGGGGATCTCGCTCTTTAGCAGAAATTGCAGAGGAAGTCTCGAATGTGAATGTGGAAGAGCCGGAAGGGGAAAGGCAAGTCTTTGCTTTGTGCGGGTTTCTTTAGGTATTTTGCTTTCAGTGAAACCGATGTGATGGAGATCGAAGAGGAACCGCAGCCAGTCACATCCCGAGAAGCCACTGAAGCTTTGAATGTTCTCCAGCGCTACGCCGACGCGAATGCCAATCCCGAAATTCAGCTGCTGTGCGACAAAGTGGACAATGTGCTAGCCAAAGAAAGAATCAAGATGATGAAGCAGAAAAAATTGTTGAATTACTTTGCTCCTAACCAGTGATGGATTGTTACATTGTTTGTAACAATTTGTATTGTTAGTTTGTAGCAAGTTTGTATTGTTTGAATAAAATGAATTTGGGCGAAAAAGGAGTGACTCTCTATTTAAGGACAGGGGTGCTGTATTTACGTCATATAAAACTCGATTTAAGGACACTCGATATAAGGACACTCGATTTAAGGACAGTGCTTTTGCCGGTCCCTTGAGTGTCCTTATATCGAGTTTTGACTGTATGCCTTGTATGAAGCGTAATTTTTAAAGCTGAAACCGCAGCATTTTGCAGTAAATGGATGGTATGTTATACAGTCGCCAAAATATGCCGACTCAGTCCCTGTTATAGAGGAGTTTTACAGAAAAGTGGGCACTTTTTCCCCAAACGCAGACATTTTTCCGTTTTAACCTTTCAGGAACGGGGAGGGAGGTGTGGTGTTTGTATAACTAAGAAGCGACAAAAATCAATTTTTTGAAAAAATTTAACCAAAAATATGCTTTTGTAGCCCTGAATCTCCTCTTTCAAAAAGTGTATAAAGCTTATTTAGAATATTTTAGAATGGTCATTATTTGGCACAAAACACATGTGGGGTCATTTTGAGATTTGACAACCATTTTTCATCACTAAATGAAAGTGCTTGAGCTATGTAAAAAGTGCTGTTAGATTTTTAAAATCCCTCACAGGCACTTTTTACAGGGCTCAAACAGTAAAAGAAAACAGAAACTTCAGACTACTTGGAATTAGGGTGGCGTATTATCAGAGCATTTACGGTACTTCCCAAAATAGTCTGAAAAATTGTGTTTAGCAAAAAATGACCTGAAACTGACCCTCAACTTTAGAGTGTTGGCAAACAAAGTTTTTGACGCAAAAAGCTAGCTCTGTAAATATCAAACGAAACCTTAGAACTTCAGCTTTCTAACAAAAAATATCAAATATTTCAATAAAAATCAACAAATCAAAATCGAGGAATAAAAAAACACCTTATATTTTATTCAGCCATCGAATAGCGTAGTTTGAAAAATTGTGTTTTTTAGGCAATCCAATATAGTTTGGAGACAACTATCATGTCCGAGCTGCATGGCCAGTCAGCAATCAACTCCTCAGTTATACATACAGCTCCAGGTTGTTTAAGTTAGTCTGGTATATTGCCGAAAATTCTCAACCTTATTTTATACCCTTAAAGGTTGCCACTCCGTCCTGGATTGTGATCCAGCAGAAGAAGAGGGCTGTTGTGGTGGCGGTAGTTCCAGTGCATTGACCGTACTTAAACCCGTTTCGCCCCGGACTTCAGGACCAGAGGAGCAGTGGGAAGAGGACAGTGGTAATCGTCGCAATCTGTGGGTCAATCAACAGCTCAAGTTACAACTGCACCAACACCCACTGTCCAGTCGAACTTACAATTCTTCGTTGGCGGTAGGTAGCTCTATTTTTAAAGCTTAACTCACTTTTGGCGTAGCGTAAAATAGCGTACCCTAGGACGTGCTCAAACGTGTCTCCAAATTGCTAAAGATACGAAAAAAATGCTGAAAAATTCGCGCATTCGAAAAACGAGATATTTTTTTGGTGAAACGACTATGCTAAAAGCAGGGGATGCAACCGACTCACCAACGCTAAAAAAACTAGTCAACGCGAAAACTCGCCAACGCAGAACTTGCCATTGCAAAATCCACCAACATAAATTTTTCAAAGGAAGACAAACAAAAGTTGCCCGTTTTAGCCGAAAAGTGTCTTAAATCGAGTTTTCAGTTGAAACACGTCATGTCAAAAATGCAGACTTTAGGTCAAATATGAGGCAAAAGTTACATAAAACTTATTCTTGCATGAAAGGGCGGAGGTTTGCATTCTGAAGGGTGAGTAATACACCAAAAGAAAGCTGAGGATCTCCTCTTTCAGAAAATACAGATCGAATTTAGAAAACTAGAAGTCTGGAATGCGTTTTTCTAGTCAAATTTCAGGAGTTTTTTAATTTACCGCAAAATTCGTTTAAAAGGCTAAAAGGAACATTTTCGGGCGTTTTGAAAAAGCCATGAATGGCAAGTTCTGCATTGGCGAGTTTTGTTAGCGAGTCTTTTGTTGACGAGTTGGTTGTGTCCCAATCTGCAGCAATTTTTCAAATTCGGAGTGGAGTGTGGTGGAACCTGCCTAAGAACATCTCAAAAACTAGTTAAAAGATGATTTTGAGCGAGTATACCATAAATCTACCAAATTCATAAATCTATGGAAAAAATTAAATATTCTAAGGCCAAAATTCAGAATTCTACGGCAAAACTAAATAGCAACAATCAATAGGCGAGTTTATATATCCAATATATCCATCTTTTTAGACCTAAAAAACTAGGGGTGATTGCGGCTAGCGGCTAGCCGCAGCCGCAGCCGCAACGCGGCTAGCCGCACCAATTTTCTGAAAATATCAGCCGCATAGCCGCATCAACGTTTTGGAATAGCCGCAAGCCGCAGCCGCAATTTGTCCTAGGGCGGCACTTATAAGCTTAAAAATTACGCTTATTTTACTGGTGTTTTGATGTCCTTTTACATTTGTCTCTGTCAATGTCAACCTTGTCAATTGTAAATTGTTACGAGTTATGTTATCCCATTATTTTAGTGGAAAATGAGTTTGCTGCAAGAACTTAAAATTGCTGGTGAACAAGATATCCCACTGTTCACAAAGCTCTCCAACGTTTATGATAAGTTAAAGTTTGTTTCTTTTTTAGCCATGAATAAATAGCATGATAGCCGCGCGGTAGGGCACTTGAATTTTTGAACATAGCCGCAGCCGACTTGGTTTTGGAAAAAAAGCCGCAGCCGCACTTTAAAAGCCGCAGCCGCATAGCTGTAATACTAAAACCGTCTGGTGATTGAAACCACCCTTTTAAGGGGAGGTGGAGTTGTTGGTGGTGGCTACAATTAGAGGGGCTACTATTAGAGTCAATACGGTAATATCTTTTTTCGGTAGATTTACTTTTATTAGTGTAATTGTATGTTTGCAGGTGTTATATGTGAATCAAGCCCATCTTTGAATGACCATAACTCATTTGCTTTTAAGCTTTTTTGCACCACTTTGGAGCATCGGCTCAGTTCGCTCTAACAATCTTTTGGTATGTAACGTTAAAAACACGATTTTCTCTTGGTCCCCCTGTGGTTTAGGCCTTGCTCATCCAGAGGTCATCTACAGACCAGGATCCACCACACAGGGACCAAACGAAAATCTTGTTTTAAAGGTTACATGCCAAAAATTCTTACAGAGCTGACTGGATCTGTGTAAAAGAATTTGAAACAAGTCCAAAGAAGAAAGTGGTGCATTCAATGAGCAGTGCCTTCACTCATGTACTTAATTATACAGAATGTGTCAAGAAATTAATTTAACTCGATTTAACGTAACTTTTTGACCGGTACCTTGATTACGTTAAATTGAGAGCCGACTATATCCCAAACTATCCTATCCCGAAAATTCTTTTTAATTCACGGCTTTTCGAAACGTCCTAAAAGACCGATTTAAAGGGGCATGCTCGCCGCCGATTGGAATATTTTGAAAGGCGTGTACCAGGTCAATTCGAAAAATCTATGAAATATTAACTGTAAAGTCGCCCTTGTGATAAGTTATAAAAAAACACTCTCCCCGTTTAATAGCATCGGTGGCTCAGTGGCTACAATTAGGGGGCAGCATACCCTTAGAGTACACCCACCTACGTGCTCCCCTATATGAAGTGCAACAACCCACCCCCTAGAATTTTTTTAAAAAGACGGATGCACTTCATATAGGAAGGGGGGGTGGATTCACTTCAAGGAGAGTGCACTTCAATTTATACGGCGGATTCTTTTTCTTAGCTTTTTAAGCTTTTTTGAAAATGAGAATTTCACACTCGTTTCGTTCGCTCTAACACTTTGGTATGTAACGTTAAAAACACGATTTTCTCTTGGTCCCCCTGTGGTTTAGGCCTTGCTCATCCAGAGGTCATCTACAGACCAGGATCCACCACACGGGGACCAAACGAAAATCTTGTTTTAAAGGTTACATGCCAAAAAAAATTCTTAGAGCGAGCTGAATGGATCTGTGTAAAAAGAATTTCGAAAAAAACAAAGAAAAAAAGTTATGGCCATTCAAAATTCGGCAAATTTCTTGACACACCATGTACTTAATTATACAGAATGTGTCAAGAAATTAATTTAACTCGATTTAACGTAACTTTTTGACCGGTACCTTGATTACGTTAAATTGAGAGCCGACTATATCCCAAACTATCCTATCCCGAAAATTCTTTTTAATTCACGGCTTTTCGAAACGTCCTAAAAGACCGATTTAAAGGGGCATGCTCGCCGCCGATTGGAATA